>LPNX011167312.1:258128-287914 GCA_001517045.1 Pseudotsuga menziesii | reverse complement strand
CTTTTTGCATGGTTTTATGGGTTTTTGATGGAAATATGGTGGGAAAATGGACAAATGAGCCATGTAATGGGGTAGATGAGGTAGTGTACCCTTTTTGGGTGATAAAACCCCTGTAATTTAGGGAGAGAAGTTTCGTTTTGGAACCCCTTCCGGGGATTGCACTACTCTAAGTGCCCCAAAGAGGGTTTTTTGCCTTCCGTTCACCTGATCCCTAAGAGATTTTTGTTGGGTTGTAGAGAGATAAGATGGTCTTTCTCTCCCTTTTCCTTTTACGGGAAAGTTAGGGTTTGTGCCTAAGCCAAGGAGAGGGACTGTTAGGACCGTCAAAATAGGAATATCCCTTGACCAGAGGCGAAAATGGATTGAGGAGGTTGAGGGAGAGTCTAAGGGAGCAGGCTCTGGGGAAGACCTAGGAACCGCCACAGAGAGTGGAGGGCTGGAAAGTGAGTGAGAGGGGGGAATGAAAGGAGGTGCAGGGGGTGGGCATTCAGAAACATATGGGGCTGAGGAGGTTTTATCAACTAAGTGTAAATCATTTAATTGATCATTCAAAAAATAAAAGGGGATCATACCAGTAGTGTGTTGCGGTTCCTCCTGAGGTGGGGAGGTATACCCATGCGTAGAGGCCACTACAGTTTGTTCCTTGAAAAACATTGTTGGCTGGCTTAACGTCTCTGTTGCTAATTGACTGCCATTGTCTTCCTGCCCTGCTACTTGCCCTTATGAACACGGAGCCCTTATTTCCTTAGAGATCCCTCTCTTGGTGTTAGGGGTTGGTGGCAGGGCTAGAGGGTATTTTTCTTCCAAATGCCCTGTCTTATGACATTTATGGAACCTAAAGGGAAGCCCCTCAAAATGTAGCAGTTGTTTCCTTATTTTTGGGCCCTAGTTCAGGTTGATGTGATCCCTGAGGCTGGTTTGTATATTCAGTGGCATGAGGATTCTTGCCACCATTTTTCATTTTGTTTGCAGGAAAAAGAGGTATGCCTCTATGAAGGTCCCCAATGCCTTACATATATCTCTCAAAGAAGTTGGGTTCCAGAACTCCCATGGAATCCCTGGCAGTCGAACCCATACCAGTATAGTATCCAACCTCTTGGTGTCTGCATCGAACAAAGGGGTCCATTTCTTGAGCTTTAAAGGGGTTACGCTGAAATTCCAAACCTCCACTAGAATCTTCTTAGAATCGTCCTTGGAGTTAAATTGGAATCCAAACTAGCCCTTGGCTAGCGGTGTGAGTTATGGTTCATAATTCAGCATCCCTAACCAATTTCTTCGGATCCAAATCCCCATTTCCTCTTGGGTGGGGTTTCGGCCTCTGATTTTTCCTACTAGGGCAACTTCCACCATGTCCTTCGTTTCAACAATTGAGAGATCAACCCCACAGACCAAATTAAGTTGTCCTTCGCTAGGGTTTAGGCACCAGTTCTTTCATTTTTTGTTGTCGCTTTTCCCCACTTCAAGGCTTCCGTCAACCAGACCCTTTGTTGTGTCCCTTCCACTGTGTCCTGAGCCCGAGTCAAGTGAAGAACCACTGAAATTACGAGGCTGTAAGAAGGAAGAGATGAAACCTTACGAACTAAGTGTAAAATCCTGGGGAAAAGTGGGGGTTTGTTCATCGAAGGCAGATATAGTACCCATCCATCCCGCTTCCAGTAAATCAAGGTCATTGAGAAACCCTTACTCTGAAAGTGCCGAGGGTTTTGGAGGAGCTTGCGCAAAGGGTTCATTGTGCGTGATTATGACATCCACAGACTGTAGCAAAGGATTTGTGGGTGTGATTGTCAGAAAAAAGGGTGTAGGGTGAGCCTCCAAGTGAAGGGTCTAACTGTCTGACTATGAGGTTCCCCATAGCCCCGTCTTCAACTTCGGGTGTTGATTGCGTAAGAATCCCATAAACCGTAGCTTTGGTTCCAGCTTTGATTCCAACTGGCAGCTTTTCCAACCTATCCTGGATAGTACCTAGAGATGCGACCGTGGCGAGATCCGGTGCTGAAAAAATGGAGAACCCCTGCCACTGATCCTCCGTGAAGTCTAGGATCTCCTCGTCTTCATCGCTGCTAAATCTGGGCTCCATGCCGATAGCAGTAAAAAACAATAAAAATAAAAAATAAGCACCCTTTTTTACTTGTTAGTGCCTCCCTTTAGCCCCCGAGGGCTTCTCCTTACGGCCATCTCATTCCTCCGAAGAAAACCGCAGACCGTCCTTCCTTTTATATTGATATATATAGAATTAACCAACTACAAAAAGAAAAAAGAAAAAATCTAATTAAATTAATAATAAATATACTTTGAAAATATGACATTTAGATGGGAGTGGTTAGAATTATTAAAAGATAAGGTGCCCATTTTTATTATTAAATGCCATTAAATATTGAGAGTCCAATGACTTTTTTACATGTTCATTAAAAATGAATATATTTCCATAAAAATACAACTACACGTGTTTTCCTCAAAATTGCTTATTCTTCTTTGATATCTTAAATGCATTATATGTATATTATGATAATGATGGTCTCTTTTTCACATACTTTAAACCAACATAGTTCCATCCTAAACTCAGATCTATGAAGCATCGAGAGGGATCCATTTTCTTGATTTGTAATTTTTATCTTAAATTTTTTACATGTACATAAAAAAATTGGCTTTAATTTTTTATTTTATAAGCCAACATGAATTTTTTTAATTACTTTTTAACTTTTGATAAGGTACACAACATTACGTTATGTGACAACATCTCCCCCATACTGGGTTGTAGAGAAGCTCACTACTCTCGGTGTAATATCCTATACACAATAAAGGAGGAGAAAATGAATGTTTACATGTTTGTGGGATAGTGATCTAATCTACGATTATCACTTAAGATTTCAAAGAAAAATATTGAAAAGTGTTTACATGTTTGTGGAATATTGATCTCATTTATGACTATCATTTAATATTTCAATAATTGCCAAAAAATGCAACCGTCTATATGTTTGATGAAACATAAATATGGTAGATGTTGTTGTCATGTTTGGATGAAGATATCCCCACTAATTTGGTGGCTTGTGAGAAGAGAAGTGATATAATGTAAGTTGGAAAGAGTCGATTTAAAATTTCGCCAAATTTTCGTGTTACATCACCATCTCAACTATTTGAAGCATTTGTTTTGTGTATCCATTTGATAGGTGATGTCTACAACTTGGATTTAAATCACAAAGCACATACAACCATGTGAGTTAATGTGCTTCAAACTCCCAAGCACATTTAGAATGCTAGTTATAGATTCAATAGTAAAGAAGAAACTCTAGTAAAGCTTGACAACCTACTTGGTATATGAGCCTCTAGAAATATGTTAGCATGATTGCATCTATGGCTAATTATTTATAGTAAGATGTCTAATATTTGGAGTTTCATGAGATCCATACAAACGCTATCTCACTAAAGGAAATTGTTGGTTAATACTACCAAATCTATTATTGATGATGGTGAAGATTAACGTCCACTGAGACCCATTTGGTCTATCAAACATTAAGAAAGGATACAAGAATCATTTGGATTTCTTTAAAATTTGATTCCTATGATTAAAAAGTTGAGAAAGAAGTGTTCCTAGGTCACCATATTTTTCACAAGTTAGAAGATCATGAAGATTATAATTGTAGAAAAGATTCGGAAACTGTGATTAAATGTGGGTATACATAGGACACTCTAAAAGAAGGTGAGGTTCACCCTCAGTGCTAGTAGACTCACAAAGCTAGCAAATCCTTTTCTCCCATGGAGTGTTAGGAATTGCACAATGCCTTGTTTTTCTATGAAGCTCGAGGGAGTTTCTTCTCTCTCAAGCCATGCAAAAATGCCTGATAAAGTGGGTGCCAAAGAAGAATCCCTGGTGCATATAATATTTAATGATGACAAAAATTATGTTTGTAGTTTAGCTATTCATCTATTAATAATATACAAAAAATGCTACACTTGGTTTAGTCTATAACTTGCATGCAAAAGAGTTTGGTCCACATTCAACTATATTACTAATGTTCCAAGAAGCTATTCAAAATATAGTCTCTTCTCCTTGGAAGGTTTACAACATAACTATAAAACATAAGATAATCATATAGCTATTGTACCAGCCTATACTATAACAAACTAACATATGAATCAACTATCATATGATAATAGAAAGAACATGCATTCCAATCGGAATCAACGTGGCCACTTGGATTATTTTCCTTTTAAGGTTGAATTCACCCATATGTAGAATAAAAAAGTGTTTATACCTTCCTTGCATTGGCCATGGATGCCCTTGCTTCTATTGTAGATGTCTACCCCTCTTCATTTGTCACCTCACTGAGAACTACAAATTCTTGGATATCTTTAATCAATGCTTCATTTTTTGGTCCATTTGATTTAATTAGTCTAGTATTGCTCATTATTTGGCGTCTTTATCTTTCATGACTTGGGAAATAAAAGACTTCTTATGTAAGTAAAGCTCCACCAACTTCAAGTATTTGGTGTCATATTTTCTAGAGAAGCTCATATCTAGGATCCAATTCAAAAGTTGTACATCTATTTGTTTTGTAGAAGTGTGGCCTCACTTTTCTTTGACCAAGGTCTTAATGCCCTTGAATTCATGTTTAACCAATATTAAAAATCACCCGCGATATATTTTCATTGTTGATATGGCTTTCAACTGAGCTTTGGACATATTCTACTCATCCACATGCACCCTCGGTTTCTTGCACGGTCTTGTCCTGCCGTGTCTTACCTTGTTCTTGCCACCTTCTCATTGCATTTTTGCCCCTTCTTCCTTCTTCCTTCTTACCTTCCATCTCTCATGTCTAGTCTCTAAGGAATAGACTACCCATTACCCAATTGACAAGTGATCGCATTAACAAAGAGATAGGTGACAGATTTCCCAACAACAAACTACTTAATTCCAACTCATTGGATACATGAGTCACTTGCTAGACTAGCCAAATGGACCAGAGAACTACACTCTGGGTCAAACTAAGAGGGTCTCCCTCTTCATTCTTGTAATTTATATCAACAAACCTCCTAGAAGGTTGCATTGTATTCCATGCCATGAACTATTTCATTCAATAACTCTCCACATGAACTAGTTAATACGAAAATTAGGTAAATAATTGCCCTTAAGATGAACAAACCAAGCTATAATGACTCTAATATAATATTCAACCCCATCCCCTTATGTTCCATCACTTGCATCTTCGTAATAATGCTTCATGGGCACCTATAAATGTTGCTCCAAACATTCAAGGCTACAAAGGACACATCTCATGGATATTGGGCTTGGAATGAGTTTCATGAAAAGAGAGTTTCAGGGATCTCTCGCTTGGAAGTCTAGGAAGCCAAATATTACAATCAAACCACTGTTTGTTCAAAACTGATCTTGCAAACTAAGAATACACAACAATGTCTTCCACATATTTGCAATGCAGAGATAAGACTGTGTATAGATTTCCGCAATTTGAATAAGGTCTCTATGAAAGATAATTATCCTTTACCAAAAATGGATCATATACTACAGTAGGTGGTAGGAGCTGAGAGAATTTCAATGCTAGATGGTTTCTCTGGTTATAATCAAATCAAGGTACTACCTGAAGACCAAGAGAAGACCGCTTTCACCACACCTTGGGGCACTTTCATGTATGCAAAAATGCCTTTTGGCCTGATGAATGCAGGCGCCACTTTCCATCCAGCTATGGACATTGCCTTGGCAGGAGAAATTGGAAATTTCGTGGTAATTTATATGGATGATATCACAGTCTACTCAAAGTCTGACAGAGAACATCTGCGTCATCTGGAGAGGGTTTTCACCAAGTGTAGGAAATATGGCATATCTTTGAACCCTAAGAAGTCTAATTTCGCATTAGAAGAAGGAAAGCTGCTAGGCCATATAATATCCAAAGATGGCATAAAGATTGATCCTGAAAGAGTAAGTGCAATTATGAAGGTAGGAGAGCCTAGAAGCAAAAAGGAGATACAATCATTTCTGGGACAGGTAAATTTCTTGAGGAGATTTGTACCAAGCTTTGCTGAGATTTTGATGAATATTACAAATATGTTGAAGAAGGGTCATGAAATAAAGTGGAATACAGAAGCTAAGGAGTCATTTCGGGAAATCAAGAAAGCTATTTCAGAAGCTCCTGTTTTGGTAAGTCCAGACTTTGCCAAATATTTTTCAGTATTCTCATATGCTTCGGAACATACTATAGCAACAGTATTATTGCAGAAAAATGATGAAAATTTGGAACAACCCATAGCCTTTTTCAGTAAAATGCTACGGGATGGGGAATTGAAATATGACATCATGGAAAAGCAGGCCGATCCTTTAGTTAAAGCATTAAAGGATTTCAGAGTATATGTGTTGCATTCCCATGTAATTGCACATGTTCCAACCGCTGCAGTAAAAGCAATTTTGACTCAACCAGATCCCGAAGGCAGGAGGGCGAGATGGATAGCTACATTATTGGAATATGATATAGAAATAAAGCCCATGAAGCTGGTTAAAGGACAAGGGTTAGCAAAGCTGATGACAAACTCAAATTGTGAATCTTTACAGATCAATTTTTTGACTCACCAGTCTGATCAGTTGGATACAGAGATAGAAGTGATGGTTGATTTTGTGGCTTCTCCATGGTATTCTGGTATTGTATATGTCCTCCGAAATTTGCAAGCACCAGAAGGATTAAGTAAATCAAGAGCAAGATCTGTAAAGTTGAAATCTGCTAAATTCTGTATCATAAATAAATATCTTTATTGGAAAGATCCTGGAGGGGTTCTACTAAATTGTCTGTTGGAAGGTGAAGCTCAGCAAGTTACCAAAGAATTTCACCAAGGAGATTGCGGGGGACATCACTCTTGGAAGGTGACTGCAAACAAAATCCCGAGAGCTAGTTATTATTGGCCTAAGTTATTCTCAGATGTATATAAAGAAATCAGCAAATGTCATCAATGCCAAATTTTCGACGGTAAGAGAAAGGTGCTGCCTCTCCCTTTGAATCCAATAATAGTTGAGGCTCCTTTCCAGCAATGGGGTTTGGATTTTATTAGTGAAATAAACCCCAATTCCCCAGGTCAGCACAAGTGGATTTTGACAGCTACAAACTATTTTACTAAATGGATAGAAGCAATTCCTACCAGGAGGGCCACTGAAAATGTGATCATGGATTTTCTTGAAGAAAATATATTGGCTCGATTCGGGTGTCCAAAAAGGATAGTAACAGACAACGCAGCTGCTTTCAAATCTAGGAAAATGATTAATTTTTGTCATAAGTATCATATAAGCCTCAATCACTCGACTGCATATTATCCTCAAGGAAATGGATTAGCTGAATCTTCAAATAAAAGCCTGGTGAGGATTATCAAAAAGCTGTTGGAAGATAATAAGAGGTCCTGGCACACCAAGCTAAAATATGCTCTATGGGCTGACAGGATTAGCACTAAAAGAGCAATCGGCATGTCTCCTTTCCAACTGGTGTATGGGGCTGAAGTGATTTTTCCAACATCATTAGGGGTACCAGTTATGAGATATTTCCAGGATCAGCAAGAAGAACCAAATCACATACAACGAAGGATAAATCAGATCATTGAGCTAGAAGAACGAAGAAGTAAGGCTTAAGACAAAGTGCAGTCACATTAGGAGAAAATGAAGAATACTTTTGACAGAAGGATCAAGGAAGAGCAGTTTCAGATTGGTGACTTGGTTTTGAAGTGGGACGCTCCTAATGAAGACAAGCATGGAAATTTTGACCCTATGTGGGTCAGAACTTATGTTGTTGCTGGGTACAGAGGACAAAATGCATTTTTGCTGGAATATACAAATGGGGTTCTTTTGGAGAGTAACCCTGTAAATGGAAGGTATCTAAAGCATTACCTATCCTGAGGAGGAAGGTGAAATTTGTATCATAGATTGTACATACTTATTTTTCTTTACAAGTAAATATGAATGGTAACCCGAGTGCATTTGAAGCTCGCAGTGAAAGCCCTACGATTCATGAGGCCTACCATTCCTTTTCTAAAAATATACAAAAATGATATATTTACAAAAACAAAAGATGGGTTTTTGGGAGTTATTATGCAAAATAAAAAAACAGGCACCTGGTCTACGAGTTCTTTGATACCTCGCAGGGAGGATATCATCCCCAGATGGAGCCAGCTGTTAACACCATTATTTATCAAAGGGATAAAAAATCATGATGAAGAAGAAATGATAGGTTGCTTGTCGAACCTTGGTTAAAGGATATATTGTAAGAGTACAATGATACCCCAAAGAAGTGATCCCGTTACCAAGGATCTGATGGTACGAGTTGAAAGGATAGAAATCAATGGCCAGGATTGTCTCCGCACTCACAGAAATGCGAGGAAGATAAAGAATGCCCAGGCGTTTATTGGGTGCACAGATCAACGGTTATCAATCTAGCTCGGGCAGATCCACGGTCCATATTTGATCCGCCTTATGAAATCGCATGTTGGTTAAAGAGATAGAGACCGGCGGAATCGGGTACACAATACTCAATCCAACGGTGGAGAGGTAAAGTCAGATCACATCCACGGTTGGGATTGATTCCGGAGCCAGAATCTGCACGGCAGATAAACCCAAAGTGCCCAACGGAATGAGTAGGTGGTCGTTGATCTTACGGTTGAGGATTAAAGGTAAAGTGGATCAATGGCAGTTGACGATTCCGGAACATAAAGTTGCACGGTGGTTAAAATGACGGAGCCCAACGGAATTTGATAGGTGCCACCTAATCCAACGGCTCATAACTAAAGGTTGATCGCATCTACGGCTGTGGGCGATTCCGGAACATGAAGTTGCACGAAGGATCAGGTCGGAAGGCTCAGCGGAATCGAATATCTCCTTCCCGATCTAACGGCAGAGTAATGAGAGGCTATTTCATCAACGATTGGAGATGTTTCCGGGGTGGAGACTTGCACGTTGTTTATTGCCAAGACGCCTGGCGGAAAGAGGTACGTGGCATGTGATCCAAGGGCTAGAAATTAAAGAAGAATTAGATCGTTGGTCTTGAATGAATCCGAAGAATGGAAGTGCGCGGTGGATAGGAATAGACGGTGGTTGCGGAAAATAAATTGTTGTCCACGTGGCGAATTGTGGTAGGCTCCGGAGACAAAATTGATTTACGGGAAGCCGATGGGGGCCTATAAAAGCAAGGTTGACTTCTATCATTATTATTTTATTTGTTCGGGAAAGGTGAAAAGGACCGACCGATTCAGCAGCTTCCATTTGTCATTTTCGGGCACGCTCCAAGCACGCGCCTCTACAGTCGACCAGGTAAGGCTTAAACCCTGTAGCACCTCCATCCAAATTACCTTTGTAAATTAAGTAATGGACCGGGGGAAAGAAATTCAAGTGTCTGGTCAGGTTGTAGACGACAGAGAAGAGTTTTTAGTGGACAGAGATAGGAGCGTGTGCGACCCCTTCCTATCCATAGGGAGCGTGTCGGTTAGTAAGGAGAAATTGTGGTATTATAACTCACAGGGGAACGATGTGTTAAATGTATGTAAGTATTTCCTGTATTACTTCGCTCTTGAGCAAACCCTCCCTTTCCCGGAGTTTGTAGAGTGGTGCGCCGTAAACTACTCTCCCTCCCAGAGAATAATTGTGAGTCGGTCTGCGTCCAGAATTCTTTGTAAAATTGATGCCACAGTCATCAGATAAAATCTCAGTTTGCCTGAAAATTACCCTGTTAATCGTGAGTCGATAAATGAGTCGGTCCTTGCTGATTTTTATAAGAATTGTGAAACTGAGAATCGCTCTCATTTCCTGTCTAATATTTTAAAAGAAGGTCAATCCCTTGATGGTTTTTTCCTGCCCTACCCCGTGCACATTTTCAAAAATGAAGTCCAAATGGTCGTGTCTCTGGTCAGTCAAGTATTAGGTCTGAGTGATGATTGTCCTATAGGCGATGTCATCCTTGGTTTTTTATTAAGAATAAGTTCCTTAAGCCCCGAATCCCAGTCAATTCCCGTGTTTAATTTTGATGAGTATCTCGCTGAAACTATCCATCTGCAGTTAACTAAGTTCCCAAAAGTTCATTTCTTTAGGTTTCAAACCTACTTGCTCAACATTCTGTTGTGCTCCAATGTCACCGAGTTGAAATTTTTAAGTACTCTGTGCTCTTCTGATTTGCCCAAGCAAATCAACATGTTCGAATTTGCTAATTCAATCATGTCGGAAATGTACAAAATGTTATTTGATGAGGATTTGCCCCGTGTTCTGGATGAGATGAAGTGTTTAATGCAGTCTTCACCCGAAGATCGGGTTGGAGACTGGTTTCTGTACAGGGATTACACTGTGTTAAGAATATATGGGTTTACCGGTCAGCTTACAGGTTACCTGCCTTTTTGACCCCGAGGATTTTCGCACTTGAATTTATGAGGCGGAGGTTGTTATCTGAAGAAGAGCATTTTGGGGATTTCAAGAAGTCTTCAAACATTAAATTTCCACTTAAAGTCGGCTCTTTCATTTTTAAAAGTAAAGGCACCTTAATATTCATAGAGAAATTGTTAGAGAATATGGATTTCCAAAAGGAATCAAAAGTGAATTATGATCCACATCATGTTATATCCCTAAGGAAACAAGACAACAAGAATAAGCCATTTGAGCACCAGTCTGTTGAAAATTTGGCTGAAACAGCCAATCTGTTACAGTTCAAGGAAGATCCACGTATTGCACCCATTACAGTATCAGAAAATACTAACATTATAGTTAAGAGAAGTCTCTCTGAGATTGAGAGTATGGAAGTAGACGAAGATGGGTCCCATAAAAGGGCAAAGCTGCTTGAAGGTGGTGAAATGGTAAATGAGGAAGTTTCTGATGGTTTTAAAAAGGTTGCCCTGATTCCCATGAAAACCGTACAAGTAAATCAATTATGTTTTAAAAATGTAGAGGGTGATGTAGACAATTCATAATCAAGCCCAGTATTTAAATCGAAGGAAGAGCTCAAAGCCAGCTATATGGAAAAGAGGAAACAGTCTCTGGAGGAGACCAGAAATTTGCTCCCGAAAGTGAGAACTTTATGCAGTTCAAAAACCTCTCTAGTTTCTGCTAGAGATGCTGAGAGAAATACATTTAAGATGGCTATAGTAAACGACAAGAAGATGTCTGAAATGGAGATCCGGCTGGACAAAATCAGTACTTCGAATAAGATTCAACTTCACAAACAGACCAGTGACATCATTTACTCAGACTTATTGCAAGCCATGGTAAGGATTAATAAATTGCAAGTTTTGATAGACAAATTAGAAATTGAATTGAAGCATGAGAGAGTTGAGAATAAAGCAAATGTCATTCAGATTAGAAAGCTGCAAACAGACATTGTTAGTTCAGATAACACCCAGGCGGTCAAGAGGATGCTAGAGGAAAAGGACAATGCACTCTAGGTCTTAAAGAAAAAGCTGAAGATCCCAGGTTCAGAGTACGTCCAATCAGCTGAATTAATGGCTTTGCAAGAGGAAAAGGATAAAGTCCATAAAGAAATGATGGAGTATAAAGGAAAAGTTGTAGAGCTACAGGAAGAAAAGGACAGTGGGAGGCCGAGCGGAATGAACTTTTATCTCAGATTTCCTTAATGAAAAAGGACCAAAGTGACGAGAAGGAGATTATGGAAGAGTTAATGAGTCAAACCCCCGCTAATGAAGACCTGTCCGTTGTAAATATCCACAAGCCACTGGACGATTTTTCTGCAGATGATTTGTTGGTGCCTATGTCCCAGGTGAGCTTGAAAGATGAAGCAATTAAAGAATTGAAGGCAGAGAATGAAAGGATAAAAGCTGAATTGGACAAAGTAAGCGAAAGTAAAAAGCAAATATTACAGGACAGAAATAAGTTGCAGAAAAAATTCAACGAGCTAAAAGAGAAAAGCATCGGGAAAGGCCCTCTTCAGGGGGCAAAACATATCATTTGGGATACCTTGTCGATAGAGATCACCAAGTTCCGGCACTATCTAAATTTTATTGATGATTTGAATATACTGATAAATTTGGCTCACCAGAGATTAAAATTGGTAAATGAACATATGGAGAAGAGACCTCTTACTACAGCTCAGAACACACTGAATTTTCTGAATTCACTGACATATCAAAAGTTGCACGATATGGGCATAAAAGACAGAGTATCAATAGTGCTGTGGGCAAAGAAATTCATCCACAAGCGTCACTTAATCAAGATGGTCCAAGATAAATCAAAAGGATTGCTTTTGCAGGTTAATAATTTCAAACAAGATTTTAAAGAGCTGTTCGAAGACGGATTACCTTCTTTCTGGGACGAAGAGGGACGGATGTTCTCACAGGAACATTATCATAACCTGCTTTTCCAGTGCCACATGGACCACTCCAAATTTAATGAGTTGGAGAAAATCCTAACAGGGAAAACCATTGTGGATATGTTAACAGAAGATTTCAAAATCCTGCAGAAGTTCGCCATCATCAGAAGCAGATTGCCCAAGAAGTCCTATGAAGCATATATGGAGCTCGAAGTATCAATTCAGGAAATGACAGAATGTGACACCCCAAGTTCGAAGCAGTGGAAAGTCGTGGAGCGGTTTGGAAAGACAAAGTATATTCTTCATCCCTAGGAACAGGTGTTATGCACTGAGGAGCTGATGGGGCAAAGACGTGGAGCTGATGGGGCAAAGACGTGGAGCTGGCTGGGTGAAAGTTTGTTATCAAGTTGATTGTTACTTTGTGATCTGTTAGGATTGGAGTTGTAACAAACTTCCTAGGGGTTAGGAATTCAGTTACAAAACTCTAAATTAAGCCGATCATTCAGTTATTGATCTTCTTGGAAGACCTATTATTTTATGTATAAATTTGCATCTTTTTTAAGAGATGGGGGTTGGAACCCATCGGGTGGAGTAATTTTGGAGAACATATCTATTTTGAATAAAAAAGTGAATGCATGAGAGTTTTCCCAGAGATTCCTGTGTCGTTGATATTACAGGCTGTGCTTCTTTCTTTATGTGATTGTATTTCCCTTGTGTGACACTCCATTTTGTTTCTTCCTCGTATCTAGAATATAGCGTTAGATGATTAGAATTCATATGTTTATGCTCTGGTCATCATTTCATATATTATATGATTTTTTCTGCTAAAGTTGATATAGAATTCATCCTTGTTGATGCTCTGTATTAATGGGTTGTTTCTTCATCTCTTCTGTTTCACCTGGATCAATTTGAATGACTGTGATGATGTGATTATCTTGCCTTTGATGAATCTCATGTATATGTCTTTGTGATATCTTTATATTGTATATGACTCCATGCCCAATGGTTATGTGATTGTTTCAGCCATACATACAAATCTTTAAATGTTGTTTTATATCTGGTCCTATTAAATCTTTATTGAGAGATCCCTCTCTGGAAGAAAATACCAGTTTCTTTCTAAAGTGGTTTTGTTGTTACCTTGGAGTTTACCTTTTACAACCTGGGTACATTCTGAGTGCTAACAGAAGCCTTTCCTTCAGTTTGGATTCGAGTGCCTCCCATGTGAATACTTGGACCATTATTAAGTTGTAATGAAGAGAATGATTCTTTCGATGCAACCATGTGCCATGAAGGATCTCGAATCAATGAGGAAGGCATGTGATTTTGAAAACTAGCCTTTAGTGCATGACATCTCTCATCGTGATCTTCAGTCTTGTCTCTAGAGTCATACTTCCTTGTTCCTTCAGGGAGGGAAATATTGTGCTACTCAAGGATTTTTGACATCTAATCTATGGTATTCTTCATACAATATTTCTCTGTATGGTTTCCTTTCTTACAATATGATCAGTTTCCCTTGTTAAACCTTTGATGTTTGTCCTTCCTAGAACCTAAGGCTTCATATGCTGGATCAAAATATTCCTTACGTTCCACTTCATTGTTCCTTTTTTATTTTCCTTTTTGCTTCCTCCTTGCTTGTCATTATTTGTATCACTATCCAAGAGAGCTTGATTTGGAGAGGCTCCAAGAGCTCCCATCTGTATCAGCTTGTCTTGTTCTTGTATTAGAGACTATGTGATGGAATTCACCAATTAGGAGTATCCAGTCTCCTAAAGTGAAAGGTAGATACGAACATTGAGAATTATGGGGCAATTTTGGTCAGAATTGAGAGCACTAATTGCTCATCCTTCTTATCAATATTGCACTGCTTGCATTGCATGACCAATGATTTGAATTTTGAGAAAAAATGTTGTATAGTTTTGAAGTTGTTGGGTTATAGTGCTATCAACTCATTCTCTAGAATATGGTCCGTCAACTCATCCTATTTTCCAAACAAGGATTTGAGATTTTCCCATACTCCTTTTGGTGTTCTCAATCCCTCAAGTTGAAAGAGTAATTCTTTGGATATGTGGATGCACACGAAGCCAAATTATACATCAAGCTTGTTCAAATACTTCAATTTTTCAAGATATGGTTGGGGTTCGACATCTCTTCCTATGGTGACCCTATACAGACCCTTGTTGCGCAAGACAATCTACATATCAACCCTCCAATCAAGATAATTAAAGGGCGAGGATTTGGGGAGTTAAAGCTGTTGAATTCCCCATCTTAAAAAGGCAACATTTCTACTCCTATATCTCTATTCATATGTATAGAGCACATGCTTCATCCTGGTTATTAGTGAATATTCCAATCCTCTAGGAATAAGTCAAGTCTATATTGCCATCGAGGTCTATAAAACCCACTCCACTCATTCCTATTGTCCTTAAGAGCTTTGGGAACATTACAAAGGATGGAAGGTATTGTTTAAAGGATGCCAATGTTACAAAAACAACAACAAGAAAGTGAAAGAGTGTGAGAGATAAAGGAGTATACAAATAAATTTATATTGACATGGATGAAATTCACACGATGGAAATATGCCATTGTAGAGAATCAATAAAAGGGAATGACAGATTTGGATAATAGAGGAGTAGCGATTGATGATGGAGAAAATTGTAAGAATAAAAGCAGAGTTCTCAACATTGCAATCAAAGTTTTAGGTTTTGTTATGTTGACAAGGTCCATTTTGTGTATTTACATATCTAAGTTTTCATTGAGATTAATATATGTTTTATTACAAAACAAAATCATTAACATAATTTAATGTGAAATAAATTAAAACTATGCATCATCTTTAACATGTTTTGAATGTTTTGAGTAGATTTATTGAAGATTGGAATGGATTGTTTTGTTAAGAGTTTATATTCAAGTATTATGTGTTTTGTTCCCAATAAGTATACATTGCAAGAATAAAGTCATGGGCTAATACAAATTGACAATGGAATAATGAATGCACTTAAATAGTAATCAAATATAAATGACCAACACCATAACCACACCACCACGTTAACATATAGAAACAAGGCATTACACATGCAACATAATACTACAAATTGACATGCAATATACTCTTGGAGAAATAAGCACGTGAATGTGAACAAAGATAACTAACCTCATCATGTTTTTGCTCTTCAAAATTTTCATTGGGCCACACATTTATAATTAATCTTGCAAGTAAGGTACCAATTCCATTACAATTTACACACATTGGCTAGACCAAGGTTTTACAATTTGTAAGCTAATACTGTATAAAAAGGAGCCTTTTTCCAACCATAAAACTAAGAAAATCCGATAAATGGTTTTATCCATTAGTAGAGTTCCACCAAGATCCAAGTTTTGTCCATTGTGGAATGACACCTTGAGGGGATTTTCCCAATCATGAATCAACTGAGATTGTCAAAATTTTGATTAGAGTTCTCGATTGATGGGAACTTTGACTTTCTATATAGCCAAATTTATAGAAGGGGAGGGAAGTTTGATACAAGATTATATGGCTTCGGTTAGAAACCCAAGAACATAAGTGAATATACAAAGGAAATGAAATTATGCCAGAAGACAACACACATTAAATATGGACAGTAAATGAGATGTCAGTCATCAAATTGAAGCAGATCTATAATGCTCACAACACATGAATTCAAGTGGGGATTTGAGAAGATAATTCATCCAAATTTATTTAGGAAGACTTCATTGAGGGATACTTAGAATGGTAGACATACCAACATGGTAATAGTTTAATGTGGACATGAGTCAAATGATAATTTAACATTGTGGAAGGGTACATCGTATGAGCTAATATAGAAGAGACAACAAGGGTCAAGATGCTCTTAGACTTTGGATGTCAAAAGTAAATAGCAGATCTTGAATCTCAATTATGATTCACATTCACCCATGTTTAACACTTAAGCAACAGTGATCATTGATCACTAGAAACCTGAATTAAGATATTGATAGGTGTTTAAAACATTATCCTCTTTTATTTTTTTTATAACATTTAATGTTCTTCATATACGAAGGATCATAAAAAAATGAACATTTAGTTATTGAGGATGATAGTGAATTAAACCCTCTTTGAATTGTTTCATTGGGCTTGATTGTTGAGAAAATGTGTTTTCTCCTTAATGATCATAAATTCAAATTCAGAGGAGAGTACACTAAAGCAATACAATCCATGCAATAAGGGATCCTTTATGCCACAAATAAATAATCAAAGTAGTCTAAACGTTATACGAATTGGACCTTTCCTTTTTTAGCTATCATTATTAGAATCAACTTATACAATATCTGATCAAACTACAACTTTTCATTGTCAAGCCCTCAAATACCCCTATTGCACTTAGATTCTACAATCTCAACAATTGATATATGAAATTCCAACAACTCTTCTAATTTTTTGGCAAGATTTTAAACAAAAATTATAAGAAACATGTGATTGAAAGAAGTCCAAATCATAGCTTGTTAAGACTACTTGAAGTAAATATCATACATTGATTTGGTTTAAAAATATGTTATTATTATTATTTTTAAATTAACACACAATTTAAAATTATTTTATAAAATGAACCACTGAACTTTAATTTTATTTTTATTATTATTAAATTTTATTTCATATTAAAAATTGTAGAAATTGTAGCTATGATATCATGTAGAAATAGAGCCTTGATGCAAAGAAGAAGCACAAGAGGCAGATCTTTCTACCAAGATAATTCTCACAAGTATGCACAAGGAAAATAGAGAGAAGAATAAAGAGACTAAATGCAAGAGAAGTGGTCCAATATCTTTCCAAATATTATTAATCAAATTAATTGATGATGAATTAATAATGAATTGATTTATTATTACAATAGTAATACATCCTTATAAAGACAAATTTAGTTGGTGGAAGAAAACTCACGCTAGCTCATAAATCAGACCTACCAAATATGATAAATCCCCATAGGTGGCTAAAGCACTTCTCAAATCAGTCAAGGACCTCACGAATTAGCTAAAGCATGAGTCAGTTGTTGTGAATGATGGAAAAACATCCTAGTTGACTAGATTTACCTTATCCACAAAAAAGATGGAATAAAGCAGAATAAAGACAGAATCTGCAGCTACTAATTATGGCAGTCAATAAAGTGGACATGGTCAAACCCGAATTAGAATAAAGGCACTCATGGGGTATATATGGCAAGTGTTGACAAAGTGGTGCAAGTGAATGCGAACTATCTAGGCTAGTATGTAGGAATTTAATAAAAAATGATTAAATATTTTAATCCTAAGTATTAAGTGGGTTTATAATATTCCCACACCTCCCTTTAAATCTGACTTTATGATGTTTATGTCTGAAATAATCAGATGTGTATGGTGCATATAGGTGTATATAGGGCCCAACAATAAGGCTCTGGTCACCCTTAACAATTATTCATGTTCAAAAAAGTTGAGGAAAGAGGCAAAACCACACGGGGAAAATCCTCCCTCAAGAAAGGACAAGGCACAAAATTTGAACAATAGTCTTCAATTATGTCTTTATCTTCACTTGAATGAGCTGGATGAACTACTTCTGGTGAAAGAAATTGTAGACTCCGTGATCATATCATCTGATGAAATAGGAGCATTATCTAAATGCTTCTTTCTACTAACAAACTCTGATATGTAAAAACAATATGAAATGGAAAATAGATCTGTGCATACTCCTTCCAAAAGAGTACAAAAATTAAGACAATCAATAACACAACCAGTTCCTTGTATAGTTGCAAAATTGTGATGTGGATCACATATCATTCTTCCAATCTAATGTAGAACCTTCTAAGATCTGATATGAGACTGAAAATACTCTGATATATCATAAATATTATCATATGGAACAACAAAGATAAAGTCTTCAGTGACTCCATGCGGATATAGGGCTAGACTAGGAAAAGTATGAGCAACTAGGGAAAACTGACGAGTGTAAAAATCAGAATGATGAATGGACTTGATATCTTAACAATAAGTGTTTAGAACATATCCAAACATGTGTACGATAATTCCAATGATGACTGAGGTCATATATAACCAACCAGTGAAAAATATGCAAGACTTGAAACCATTTGATATAAGTAACACTGCATAAGAAACCAATGAGGAATCGACTAGTGAACTTGGGGTTTGTATAGTCTTAGGAGTATTTAGAGGTATGGTAGATGGTATGGATGGTGGTATGAATGGTGTCATGACATGTATATTGGCCTGGAAATATGCTTCTAAATCAGAAGGATGGAGTGAGGAAGAGCTGCTTAAAGACAAGCCAAGATCTAGTGAAAAATCACAATCGTTAGGAGATGAATCTAGGAGACTGATAGGTGGATTATCAAAGAAAGAAACTGAGATTTATGATTCTGATATATCAGAAAGTAAATCTATATAAGATATGTGAGGAATATATTTAACTTTGGCACTCAAGGCATAGTTTATATCACCTTGGAACTGCGCACTATGACAATGTTATGAGGAATCACTAGGCTTCTCTATCTCATCTGGAAATTCAATGTTGTGCTTCTCAAGGAGTTGAGACATGATGTCCATATTCTTCTTCAAACATTTATTCTCATGATAAAATCCCTTGCTGTAATAATAACACTTGGATGTACTTCCTTTCTTCTTGAATTTTTGCATTGAACCTTCATTGATAGGCTTCAAACTTTCATCTTCAATATCTGACTTTGGCTTCTTCTCTTACATAATTTTCTTCACATAGGATCTTGTGTTCTTGCATCCTTGAGCTATGAGAGCATGATCCTTGCTCTTGGAAGATCTAAGCACACCCATCTGGATCAATTTATCTTGCTCCTTTGTAAGTGAATCAAATAATCTACTCAAAGAAGGCATTTTCCAATTAGAAATAACAATCCTAGTAACATGAAAAGTAGACACAAAAACTGAGTATTCAGGACTCAATTTTGATAAGATGGAAAGAGTCAATTTATCTTCCTTTTTTCAATCCCACGTTGCTTGAGCAATAGAATAAGTGACTTGAATTTGGTGAAGAAACCCTCAATAGAATCAAAACTGCTTGGACTCAATGAGAATAACTCATTCTCGAACTGATGCGCTCTTATCTCATCTTGTACTCCAAAGAGAGACTCAAGTTTGGTCCACACTTTGTTTGGCGTGGTAAAACTATCTAAATGAAAGAGTAGATCACAGGAAATAGAGAGACAAAGCAATCCGCAGGATTCATCCAACCTATCATGTCGCTTACCTTTCTCAACAACATAACTTGGTTCATTTTCTAAAGCCATAGAAACTCTTTAGAGTCCCTCACTGTGAAATAGAATGCCAATGTTGGCTTTCCATTCGTGATAATTGAAGGGATTCAAGATCATAGCTGAAGAAGAATCGATACGGAGATGTTGATGCACTGAAGGAGATACTCTCTACAACCTGCATAAAGAAAACTAGGAGAAAATCTTGTAAGCTTAATAACAAGCTCTCCTTCAGAGAGGAATATGAGACCTGATGCGCTCTGATAGAGAGAATACATAGCTCCTCAACTTTGTTGAACTTGAATGATCTTGCGCTTTGATACCATCTAGATATTGCAGCTATGATATCATGTAGAAATAGATCCTTGATGCAAAGAAGAAACACAGGAGGTAGATCTTGCTATACAGATAATTCTCACAAGTACGCACAAGGAAAGTATAGAGAAGAATAAATAGACTAAATACAAGAGAAGTGATCCAATATCTTTCCAAGTATGATTGATCAAATGAATTGATGATGAATCAATAATGAACTGGTTGATTCTTACAATAGTAATACATCCATATAAAAGGAAAATTGAGTTGGTGGAAGACAACTCATGCTAGCTCATAAATCAGACTTACCAAACATGATAAACCCCCATAGGTGGCTAAAGCACTTCCCAAATCAGTCAAGAACCTCATGCATTAGCTAAAGCATGAGTGAGTTATCATGAATTATGGAAAAACATGATAATCCTGGAATATGGAGAGAAAATAATGGAGGATGGGTTGGTAACAAAGGACAACAGTTTCCTAGTTGAGTAGCTTTACCTTATCCACATAAAAGCTGAAATAAAGTAGAATAAAGACATAATATGCATGAAGGCGCAATTACTAATTCTAGCACTCAATAAAGTGGACAGGATCAAACCAGAATCAAAATAAAGGTGCTCCCGGGGTATATATGTCAAGTGTTAACCAAGTGGTGCAAGTGGATGCCAACTATCTAGGCTACTAGGTAGGAATTTAATAAAAAATTATTATATTTTTATCCTAAGTATTAAGTGGGTTTATAATATTCCCACAAAAATAAATTCTACACCTTTAAATATCCTTATCATCCTTGACACATGCAGGGTTATATAGTAATCAATAAAACATTGACCTTATATTAACCATTACTTTGACCAAAAAATTATTAAGCTTTTCTAATGTAAACATTATAAAAATAAATTTATATTTTTTATAATATAACTTAATTACAATTATTTTACATGTGATTGGATGATAGACCATAAGACCTTATTTTGTAATCATGATAAATAGGTCATTTCATCGGTATTGGTAGTGGCATTTATTGCATGTTCATACGCACACTACTCCTTATATGCAAATGACATCAGATAAGTGCAACAATATGAACGAAAGAGGTTCGATTTCAGGGATGTTTTCCCACTTTTTACAAAAAAGAGAAAAAACTTCACACATTTCATATTCGTGGACAGTCTCCACGATTCGGTTTCCTATTCTAGCCGGGTATAACTCCTTGCATTAACTGACAGGTCGGCACAACACCCTAAAATCATATCTAACACATCTAAGAATGTGGTCATCATCTTTCATATCTAACATATTGCAGACTGGTTAAATGAACTTATAATTCATTTACAAAGTAGTTAAATCAATTTATAGCTCATTTGCAAATATTTTATGTATTGGAGTTACTTCTAATATCAATTTATGTAAACCAGTGTCTGTATTATGATGTATTATGATTTAATTGTTATCGGATGTGCTTTCACATGAAATAATTTCATAATATAAGTAACATCATTTAGCATAGACACGCTGATCTTTCTAACATTTTCTAATTTCACATTGTTATATACACTCATTATCATAATAGTATTTTGGTCAAGTTTGCATATTTGGTCATGGTTATGCACTTGTTATTATAAGTTGCCTAAATTTATTTCAGTTAACTTTGCATTGATGCAATTTTTCTATTCACTCACATTATGTGATTTTATAAAAAAATATTTCAATGCAGAGTATTTCTATTTGTAATGTATAAAAATTTATAATACAACTTTTATTGTAAGGGGCTAAGCTAACTTTATTGTTTTCAAGTAATACCAATTTTACAAATTACATAATAACTAACTCAAGTTGCTAAAGATAAATTGATAAAAATATGAATTATAATATCAATATTCATTGGAATTGCATGTGTTTTGATAAAAATATGAATTATAATATCAATATTCACTGGAATTGCATTTGTTTTAAGTCAACTCAAGGCTATTATAGTCCCTACCGAAGTCGAAAGTACTATTGTTTTCAATTTGGGTTGACGTACCCTGAGTTCACTTTTGACTTTTATTTTCTTTTGCTATAGTCTAAGAATAATTTAATTTATTTTCATTTTATGTAAAAAAATATCGAACAGCTCATTGGTCCAAAACTTCGAGGCCTTATTGTCAGGCTGTGAGGTTGTGATACAATTGCATATACATGTGCATTTTTAATATATACATGGAACACATTTAATGCATAGCTATGAAATATGACAAAGAGGCAGAACATAAGCGTATTTCAAAAGTTTTGGGAACCTTGCAAATGGATTAAATGCAGTGGAATCCTGGCAATAGTCACCGATTCATCGCCTCTTCCTGCATCGACGCACCACCTCTTCTTGCAACGCCTTCTCGGAAGGCTTATGCAAAGATCACATCTAATAATCCTTCTTCATAGTTGGAGCAACCATTTCCATCTTGCATATCCTGAGCTTGAGTAAGGCTTATGCAAATATTGCAACTGAGATTATTCTTCGTATTTGGTGCTGCCTATTCCATCTTGCGTTTCTAAGATACTTATATGCTGCTTTCATTTTCTTCCATTGCATCTTCCGAGATCCTCGTATGCTGCTTCCATTTTCTTTCCGCTTTGTTCATACATCCAAAAATATTTTAGTTATATAAAGTTTATACTCGCAGAATTATAAGTCAAATAAATCTCACTAATGTAATGTTTTCTTAGGTTGTGAATCTTACTACCTTTCAGCTCTGGATCCTAACAAGGCTAAGGCGGTAGTAGTGTTTTTCTTAGTAGCAGAGGCACTGCAACTAACGTTTCTACAGCCAAGGTAGCAGATTGAGTTACAGTTCTAGGTCCAATAAATAGATACACTGCATGGAAATGGTATGACCAAGATATTATACCATTTTCCGACAAGGGCATGGACAAACATTTTCTCACATGTTATATCGTGGCAGACATGAAGTTAGCAATTCTATGGTTATATGGTGGCAGATAAGAAGTTAGCGATTATATGGTTATACGGTGGCATACATGCAAGCATATTATATTTATTTTTCATACAACTTTTACTCAATTGATAATCAGATCGTAGTATTCTCTGTCAATTTGTAGAAAGGAAGTGAGAGAACTCTTTTCCACAAAGGAAACTGAAGGAAAAGATGCGAAGGGGTAGAGGCAGAGGTGAATTTACCACATATAGCTTCTAGGACGACATATAGCTTCTTTGGTACCAGAGCAGAAAGAGTGCCCATGCCCATATCATATAAATGAGATTTCATTTTACAGATTGCATAAATAGGCTTGCGAAACATATTACTTTGTTGAACTGAATTTGTTTATGTACATAAAACATCTCTTACAAGAAAAAACATTTTCATAGTAGAAATAGGCATACCTTTTATCATCTGCAACTTGCAAAATCCAAAAAGGATTTCGTTCGACTTTATGGTAGACTAGCATGAAACAAATGTCAACAGGTTCTCTTCACGATCACTACTTACCTATAGCCTTCTTCCAATGTTGGAAAACAATCTAGGTCATTTGCCCATTTCTCCGATAGATCTTCAATTCTTGTTATTCATCAACACAGTGCAGAGATAAAGACATGAATTAGTAAAACCAACTAATGATACTGGGTTTAGAAGCTCTAAAATAATAATATCAGAGCTTCTAAATAATAATCAATAGTTCTCAAATTTTCTTGCATGGTCTACTCTTCCCTTGTTTCCTAGATGCAATTTGAGATGATGTAAATGGACAATATTCATAAACTGTTCTTCTTTTCTACTTAAGCATATTTTTCTGCTGTAATGACATCATCTTGTACATTTATGTGTAAATGGACCATATTCATACACTGTTCTTCTTTTCTGGGTAAGAGAGTTTTCCACGGTCTTCTGCATTCATGTCGGCACATACCTGTACATTTGCATTGGCAGATTGGTGATAAGCAGTCTAGCACCTGTCAAAGACAAAACAATGGCTGTGAGAGAGGACAAAAGAAGTTGCTAGATAAAATTTACATGGTTGTTTCTAACCAAAAGCGGTCTAGTATGCATATCCAATGTTTGTTATGGGAACAATTATATATGGATAGCTAAAAAAATTTAGCGTACCATTTATTTCCATAGTCACTTGAAAGTGTCATGCACCCATGACTCCATGTGAACCGCTCTGTCGAGCTGTGTTATCATGGTTGATGGATGAGCAACAAACCAATTTTTTCAGCCTCAAACTGAGTTTTTTGATGCATTGATATAACATAGAATATAGTTGAAGAGTTCCCGATCACTTGCACGGTGAGTCTTTAGCCCAACAGATTAACAAATGAATAAAGAATAATGAAAACCAAAAGTAAAAAGAATTGGAACACACTTCAACTTTCGTGGATTTTGGTCCTTCAATGGATTTGAACGCTTAGCCGAAACTGATTTGTGAGAAACCTCATCCTTCACCTGCATAACCGGTCATAGGAGGAGCATAGCTTGCCAACTGTCTGAGAGAAGCAACAATGGTAGAAACTCACCCATGGTCCTTCCACGTGCTATACTCACAATATTTCAACTTGTCCTCAAGCAATCTGACAAGGAGGCCTTGCCATGGATCAAGTAGAATAATCTGACAAGGAGGCCTTTCCATGGAAAGATCAAGTAGAGTAGAGGCAAATTTACCTAGTTCGAGGCCACCTATAATCTCGATAGGTGAGCATCCATTGGGGCACCTCGTTATCTGGATAGGCGGTTTGCCATAGCAAAGGAGGCAATTTTACCAATGAATTTTTAACTTCAGAGACGTGGAAACAAAACGATATCATTTTTAATTAAAAATAGATTACTATTTTTTCACAAACTTATTGGAAATACTTTTTAAATTAAAAACGGATTATTGAAAACGGTAGGAACGGATGTGGTTCAAAATTCAAAGACCGTTGATGCAAAAACAACATGCATGTGATCCAGGGCGGTGAATGAATTGAAATATGCCCTTAAAGAAAAGGTAGACGATAAATCACCTACACAAGACAAATTTCTGTGGTAATTCTATAAGGCCACATGGGACTTTGTGAGCCCTGATATGCTCCAAGTGTAAAACGAGGTTGATCAGAATGCTACACTTATCAAAAGTATCAACAAAGGGGTAATCAAGTTAATTCTATAGTAGGGAGACCCATACCTTATCACATGTGATAGGCTAATAACTCTTTCTCAATGTCTCATACAAAATTCTACCAAAAGCATTCGCATTACGAGTGAAGGACAATACCAAAAAAATCAAGCTAAACCAAACCAGATTTTTAGAGGCCAGGACATTCTGGATCAACTCATTGCAGTTTGGGAAGGTATCGAATGGCCCAAAGCTAAGATTGAAGTTAGAAAAGATTGCCTTTCTTCAAATATGAACCAAAACCTTGTATCCATGCTCATTAGATATTTCCTGTGGAAATTGAAATTAGCTAATTTCAATGATTTCATTAAAAGGAAGCATTATATGTTTTGGTTAATTACGCCGTAAGGCGTTTAACAAGTGGGAGTCGACTCCCTCAATTAATGCTTCTTTTTTTTTTTTTCAGCCGTAGGATTCTTTCGTCGGACGATTGGGGTCATCTCGCTCCTTCGTTGCTTGATCTGGTCCTGACCTGATTGATGATTGATGTTGATCTGGTCCTGACCTGATTGATGATTGATGTTGATCTCCATCTGCTCCCTTCTGACTGAAAAACAGTTGTATCTGTCCTTTATAATGTGCTGTATCTGTCCTTCAATTGAATAAGGAGCCGCACCAGCACCAGTTCCCGGGGCATCAATGGAATATGGAGCTGCCCGAGCAGCATCTCCAGCAGCTAAAGCAGCACTAGTTTCAATAGCATTTTCATCAGCTGTTGAAGAGACGGTTCAAGCTTCATTCCCAGGAGAACAATTTGTCTTCCCGTTAAAAGCATAAAAACGACCAGCATAAAACCATGGCTTTATCTTATGTGCTATGCGCCATTTCTGCTCAACTGCATGTTTGCCTCCGGATCAAACTCATGCGGATGTGAAACCCACTTACTAACCCACCCAACGTACTCATGCTGTATGTAACGCCCGATGGATCTTCAACGTGCTCGTTCTGGAATAGGCTCCGCTCCTTCCTTTGCACCGGAATCTGGGTCTCGATCTCAATCAACAGTTATAGCAGACAGGACCAAACTTTCTAGCTCAGGCAAGAAGACCTTTCAGAGTCCATGGAGATTTAATATATGCTAACAGTAACTGTATTCTAATTTCTGTATACTATAGCAATTTGATTATAAATGAATTGTTCCACAAGACGAGCCTATTACCGAGATGCTTTGAGGATTCCGCTAGCGTCCTTCGGAATTGTAAGGTTTGCCTTCTTGCTAAGTGACAGTCCTGCCATGCCTACTAAGGATTCGAACAAGTTAATAACAATATTCCACAATGTAGGAAGAGCTCTACTACCCACGTGACACTCTGCATCAACTGTCAAGTGTTCGAATCGGACTTCTACAATTGGAAGCTGGATACCAACTCTGCAAACAATGTCCAAACATAAATTTTCAATCAAAAGCTTCAATGAAAGTTTTCAATCAAATCACCATATGAGCTGTTGCTACCTTGGGAATTGAAATTGGAAACTCAGTATGGGTGTCAAATACAGAAACACATAAACTCACCTGTCTATACGATTCCTGAGCTTCGTCAAGAACTTCTCATTATCTTCTTCTGCCACCTTAAAGATACGTTCAATGAAAGCCTGCTTCTCCATCATTCCAAGCTTCCGAACATCCACTTCAATGTGAACCATCTTATTATTATTATCATCGATATTCGTCTGAGTATCCAGTACAAAAGTTTGCATGATACTGGTCCTTAGCCTATCATAGGTGGGCAACTTCTCTAGAGCTACCCATTTGAGAGCTTCTTCGTCATCATCTACCCTCTGTGAACGAGTGCTGGATCTGGCAAACATATCTTCAACACCCCAAAATTGTAACTACACAAAATTGATGAGAAAACTGCAAATCACCTCACAAAAGCATATTCATGGTGTGGGCTGTGTATTCATGGTGATGAGAAAACTGCAAATCACCTTCCACTAATGACTTGCTCGCGCGCATTGGAAGCAGTGGCACAACTGGGAGGAGTCATCGAGATCATCCTTTCCAGCAAAACATGGGGTAAAGAACTGGACGAAAAGCTCTTGTTGTTAAAGCCTAACATTGATGGGGCTCTTCAGATAATTTCCAGCTCAGACTCATCAACCCACAAACATAGGCAGTTCAAAGAATTTCAATCAATATTGGAAGATGGCCTTAAACTCGTGCAAAAAGTAGACAATTTACACATCTTTGATATATACAGAAAGTGGCTATATGGAAGGAAAATCCAAGAGTTTCAGGAGAAAATCAAGGATTTGATTGATATTCAAGGTTCGTCGATTCTGGCCCATGATTTGCAGAAACTAGACGCAGATGTCAGGGATCTTCGCAGACGATTTGAAGCAGCTACAATATCTGAACAGTCCATTAGCTACACCTCCCATGAAATCCCGGATATGCCAAACATTGTAGGATGGATAATCGTATCAATGCTGTCAAACAAATTCTATTACAGAATGATGTTGATCGGCTTGGAATAACAGGGATGGGTGGGGGCATTGAGCAACCACCACTCCAAACTATCGATGAAAGAAATGGGTGGAAAAATTGAATGCACCTCCCACAGGTGCTCATGGATGGATGCCAGGTGCTCGTGTGGATGCCACGTGAACTGCATGCATGCTGGGAGGGAGTCATGCAAGAGGAGAGCTCGTGGATGGATGCTAGGTGCTCGTGTGAATTTTGATATTACATGATCAAAGTACGTCTCAAATGTGAGGAATCTCAAGGAACACTTTCCATCGTCAAGTGATGCCTTCCCTTTTTCATCTCGATTTGGTATGAATTGTTCTCTTCCAAAGAAGTGGGTCCGATTCAAGTTGCATAAACAACATTTCCAAGATATTTCATTTGATTCTACTGAACCTTCTAAGATAAAAAATTACTCGTGTGTGGCCAACAATAATATGAACCACATCTCATATGTAAATGGTCAGAAAACTGTTTTTATGGACCAGCAAAATTGCATCCTGAAACAAAACAAAAATGGTGCATTTATACATTTGGACCCATGAGCAAGTATTTGGGACTCTGCATCCTTTTTCAACTATCAATATGACCCACAATCTCTATGCCAATTAGCTCAAACATGCAGAAATCTGAGAGTGAAATGTCGGAGCGATGAAATATGGGAGCCCCTGTTCTATGACCGCTGGTGTAAAATTATTGGGCCGACTGCTTTTACTGCCTGGGAGTAGATCGTGAAAGGGGAGAATGCAAGGATCCTGAATCGGAGCTACATGCCACCATGCTTGTGGATGCTTCCTCTGACATGTATTTGGTCATTTTCAAGACATAATGACAAATCAGTATTGGAAGAGTTGAATGAAGGCTTTCTGAGTATGTATTTAGACTTGGAAAGTGGCAAATTATGGTTTCCCGCGCAAGTTTACAATCGGGAGGTGAGAATTAATTTTGCCACAAATCTCTAAGTAGAATCATCATATACTATGAAAATGTATGCTGTCCATACATTGCTTTCCATGAATGGCTGAACTTGTGCTTCAGCTCTCTTAGTTGGGTTAATGATAGCCTTTTGTGCATGCTTTTATTTCTCGTCGGGTTCATTACATTCATCTGCTTTTTTTTTCAAAAATATGTTTCATTTGCACACTCTTTTCATGATTTTCTGTAGAAACCGACATTTTGTGTGTTGTCTTATTTATAGTAAAGAGCTAGAGACCTTTTGTGTTTACATTTTTATGTTGGGTGACCCTGTTTTATGGAAATGTAGTTGCATTCACAAGTGCATATGCAATAGGTAAAATTTATATTTGAAGATCATTTGTTTGGGTGAAATGTGTATCAATGTTTTATATTTAAAGAGAAACAGTTTGTTTAAGTTTCTTCCATGATAAGGGGTGAACAGTTACCATAATCAAGGAGAAACAAACTGGTTTTATCTTTCTCGAAATCTCCCTTGATGATGGGTGAAGTGTTCACCCTAAATATTGGGAACGGTAAACATTTTACTAGTTCTCCCTTGATGATGGATGAAGTTGGATGAAGTGTTTATCCTAAATATTGGGAACTAAAAAAAAAATAGCCAAAATTTAAAATAAATATACACAAAAATTTGTTTATTCTTTAAAAAAAATAGAGTATTAATCAAAATGGTTTCATTTCACACACCTCCTGTTACTCAAACATAGATGTTAGAGTGATAATCACCTGTATTACATTGACCCAAAGGTGTCATATGACTTACTAAGGAGGACTAGTATATTAGAAAATGTAATTGTGATAGCCGCCAACTCCTCCTCCTCCCTAAGTGCCATGATTATTTTTTTCTCTTTTTTGAACTAAAGGACATCTCAGATTCGAAAAAAGGGAAGCTAATAAATTATTTTAACAAAAACTAGAGTCTAACAAAAACTGGTTATGATTATGGATAATCAAAAATCTGCCAAATGTTATGGATTTCTTCTTTTCAATATCACAGACGCCAAGCTAAGGGACTGCCAAATGTTATGGATTTCTTCTTCCAGTACCACTACTGGGGGAGTAGCATGCATAAACATCTTTTCTTTTGTTGTTAGGCATGTGATTGACCGATGATCTCTTGATGGTACTGAGATCGACCCCCCACACCCCAATCCAAAAGGTCCTGCCCAGGATTACATTAAGAGCAAGCTATCTCGAGAAAAGGAAAAGTCTCTCGGCTTTGTTGAATGGGAATGATGGGGAATTTGGTTTTTGTATTTTTTTTTATTGTGATGTTTTTGAATGGGAGTGAGGGGAAATTACTCCCACAAATAACCGTAAAGATAATTTGTG
>LPNX011167312.1:183920-257999 GCA_001517045.1 Pseudotsuga menziesii | reverse complement strand
ATTGTTTCTCTTTATAAATTTGAAATATTTTTATTTATTTAGTAGATAGATCCATAGATTTATGGAATGTTGCTTGATTGTAACATAAGAACTACAAAATCTAACAATCCTTTGTCATTTGGATGAGAGAAGAATAATTTTCATGATTACTTTTGAAATGCGGATAATGTAATGGTCAATTATGTGAGGAATATAATGTCTTTAAAATGTTGTATCTAAACTTCAAATTGTCTTCCTTGTTGTATATGTCTACATCTCCTTGCTTAACTTGCAACACGACGTTCTTTTATTGCACCCCTAGGTACAATTGCTAGTTTATTTCGCTAAATAAGCTAGATGTTGAGTTGCACACTTTCCAATTGTGCTCCTTCCAATATTCTTTCTTCAAGGGCATTTACTACTGCTACCATTGATATATGAGGATAGCAAATTCTTTTTGTTGGTTAACAATCTTTATCTCTCAATTTAGAACACACATATTATTGTTCTTCTTACCGCTACACACAAAATACCATAAAACCTTCATACTTTAGTTGTTTTTTTTTTTGCTTTTGTTCATTTTGCAAATTCATTTTCCATATTTATTATGTTTTATTATGCTTTATTCATTTCACTGTTTTTTTGCAAATTCATTTTTCATATTTATTATGTTTATGCTGTCCTTGCAAATTTATTCATTCGTATATATATCTTAATTTTCTAAACGAGAGAAACTTCACCATCTCATAACACTTGTCTTTTTAATAAAGTTGAGTTGATTAGCTTTACATGACACACTTTTAACCAAATAGAAATGAATGAAAACAAAACAAATGTCACTCATTAACAATATGTTCAATTTGGCTGGAGATTCGGCCATCTAATTATTTGAGATAAAGTTTTTAGTTGAAGAAAGAAAGAAGAAAATATTTTAACGTCTGCGAGGCTAAGAATAGACTATGGGACCGACCATCTCGAGCGCAGCTTTCTGCAATTCAATCCTTTGCCTGTTCAACTTGACGATGAGTGCCCCCAATTTTTCCACAATCCCCTCGTTAAATAAATCATCCCAAGATTTATCCGTCAAGACATTTGCGTACATGTCCTTATAGTCCTTAAAGGCTTCACACTCTAAAATGAAATGTTTTTCTGTCTCCACCTTACCAGCAGTGCAAAAAATACACACTCTTTCTGCCCAAGCTTCTTTTGGCCTTTTCTAGTGCCCGGTCTTGGGAATTAGTTATTAACTGAGCAATAAGAATTTTTGCTTTCCAAGGTATATTAGCCCCTATGTATGCCTTTTGATGTTGATTGTAGGTAGGGTTAAACTCTTCAATATAATACTTTCTCTTTCTCACTAGCTCTTTATCCCAAGTTCGTTTGTGGAACTTATTGATAACAAAAACCTTTATTTCTTTACTATTCATGGGGCACATGCTCAAGCACAAATCCCACTTACTAAGCCATTTAATATTTTGTCGCATCCAAGTCTTCTTTCTTTTGCACAATATGTCATTGAAGACAACCTTAGTCCATCTACCTTCTTCCATTTGCTCAACTCTTTTCAGATATCTTATGAGTCTCACCATAGCGATTGCTTCAATAGAAGCCACCCTCGTTTCACTTAGCATGATCTCGTAAGGCACTGACCTCTTAATTTTGAACTTGCTTGTAATCATGTGTTTTTGAATTTTTTCTATTTGCTTCCACTGTAAATCAAAGGTACTACTGGCCCAAAGTTCACAACCATATAGAACAACCGGGACCACTAGGAGCCCAAAGAGGGTTTGCATAGTTTTCCAGTCCCATAACTCTACCTCTTTGCACCTATTTTGGAAAGCATAAAACACTTTCCAACCTCCAAGAGTTCTTTTTTTCCTGCAGCCTTCCCAACTCAAATTTTCGTTGAAGTCGATTCCGAGGTACTTATAATCTTCCACTACTTCCAAGGTATTGTCTTCAAAGTAGAACTTATAATATAAGGTACTAAGCGAAAAGGGGGTAAGAAACAACACAAACTTAGCTAATGGTATTTTAACTTAGCTGGACTCACACATCTTATATTCCCCGGTTATCAGGGTACCGGAGGTCTTTAAGGTTTTTACTTCTCCGACCTTATACTTTTGGGGAGTTCGGTTTTCTTGTTCTTTTGTTTTTAGAGGTTATGCAAAAGCCTCAAACTTGTCCTGTCAGTCGGGGTTTTTTCATTTGGTGTCCATTCTGGTGTATTGGTAATGGAGTTTCCTCTGGGCGTCGTGTGTGGTTTTCCTGTTGTGGGTTGACTCTAGTTCCCTTGGTTATCAGGGTACTGGAGGTCGTAAGGGTTTTTCCGTTTTCCATCAGGGGTGTTCAGGTTTCTGTTGTATTCTTTTCCAGCTTGGTTGGTTGACTTGTTGAGGGTCCTCTCCATGGATGACATCAAGGCATCTTCTCACCACCGACGTAAGCAGAATGCCAAAGGTATTAAAACCCTTACAGGAAAATTTCGCTATGTTCTCCGTCATGATGTTTTTATGGATTGTGTGACCTCCTTGTGCTCACGAGCTTTGGTGGGTAGGTTGGAATATTGCCATTTGGATAAGAAATCTTGGGTGGATTGGGCAACAGAACACTGGAAACCGTTGCTTACATACATCCCGACTATCAACTTTCTCTCTAATGGATGGATAGTCTTCGTTTTTCTTGAAGTTGAACATGCAGCGATCATTCTGGATTCGATTTGGAGAATTGGTCACGAGTCATTGGTGTTGGGGCGCTGGCATACCCATTTCGACCCTCTCAGGGAAAGGATGACAAAGCACCACCTCTGGGTACTCTTGCCATCACTCCCCTTTCCTCTATGGAACAAGAGCATCCTTGAAGGCATAACAAATACTGTGGGCAGATTCATTGCGGTAGACAATGATTTCCATCTCTCCTTCGATAAGAGAATGGCACGGGTGCTTGTGGAGATGGATGTATCACATGGTTTACTTGTTGAGGTTGAGATACTCTGCAAGGAAAGACTTCTGGTCCAAATACTTGACTATCTCCATGTACCATTTAGATGCAGTTGGTGCCATGAAATGGGACACCTTCGTAGAACGTGTCCACTCCTCCTGAACTATCAGTCATGCTCCAGCCAAGAGGGTTCTCCAGTCTTGTGCTTCCCATCTTCATCCTTCACACCGATGCATCCAAAAAATGGTATTTATTCCCAGTCTCTCTCACTTTTTGAATATATTTCGGGTTTCGTGCTTGCGGCCATTAATGAAATGGACACAACTCCCTTACATGCTTCTCCTCCTGACTGTGTGGTGGATGAGGCCCCTCCTCCGACTTCTTCTGTTAATCCTTCTTCCCCCATCCCTGATTACTCTTAGTCTCCTTTTCCTGTTTCCACGAGCCTGCCCCCTTCTCTCCTTCTCCCCATCTCAAGCCCGCTCCCCTCCCCCCCTATACTTTCTCTGACTTCCTTTGAGGATTTTTCGTCACTCCCTCCTCTTGCTTCCCCTCCATCTCTTCTCCCCTCGCCTCATACCCCTGTAACTTCCCCCTCCTTCTCAGATCCCTCGTTACAAAAATCTCTATCGATATTCTCAGCAAAAACTCCCTCCTCCCCCTCTACCCTCCACTTGAACTCTATTCGTTTTGAAAATGTGATGGTCGGGAAAAAAAAACTAAAGGACAAGAAGGAACCTACAGGAGTCCTTTCTCCGGCCTCACCTCCTTACTCCCCTCTCTCTATACGCATAAAAAATGCTACTAGGGGGAACCCTCATCAGGGACTTAGAGCTTCGTCTCCCCTCCCACCTGTTCCCTAATGAAAATCTTGTCCCTTAATGTTAGAGATCTAGGAGGAAAGACCAAACATTGTAGTCTTCGGTCCCTTTTTCACTCGGTTGCACCTGACATGATCCTCCTCCAGGAGACTATGTGTAGCTCCTATCCTGCTCTCCTTGCTTTCTCAAAAATTTTGCCTAACTGGGAATTCTGCGCCATCGATGCTTTGGGCCTCTCGGGGGACTTACTTATTGCCTGGAACCCTCTTTTGGTTAGATGTCGTGCCTTTAAAACCGTTGCTGGTATCCTTGTGAAGGCTAACTTTCTTGGTATAAATACTCTTGTAGCCATCCTCAATTGCTATGGGCCCTACCGGAACAGGGATCTCTTCTGGGATAAGGCCCACAGAGGGGGCCTTCTCATTACTCCTAACTTGATCCTGGGAGGGGACCTTAACTTAACTCTAAGTGCCTCTGAAACCCGGGGTAAAAGGGCTATTCTTGACCCACTTGCTTCTCATTTCAAACTCCTTTTCGAGTCTATTGATCTTGTGGATGTTGCTCCTTCCAATGCTAGACCCACTTGGAGAAATGGGAGGGCGGGGGAGGATGGGATCAGTAAAAGACTTGATCATTTCTTACTTTCTTCTTCTCTAATCCCTTTGCTCAAGTTCCACCATGTATGGGCTCATCCTACTGACATCTCTGATCATTTTCCAATATGCCTTGAATGGAATAAATCTGTGGGATCTTGTATTTTCCCTTTTAAGTTCAACAGATCTTGGCTCAATGATCCGGATTTTAACCTATGGGTCACCAAGAGTTGGCCTGTTATGCTACCCTCATCTTTTGACAATGACTTGGATATCCTCTCCCATAAGCTTCGAATTCTTAAGAAGGAGGTCAAAGTTTGGACCAAAGAAAAAAGAACCATTTTGGAGTCTGATTCACTTAGGCTTGATGAGGAAATTGGTGCCCTTCTCACTGGTTCTTCCTCAGGCATCCTTTCCCTTGAGGACCAGTCGACTTTGACCCAACTTTGATCGAAAAAACATAAACTGTTAGACCATTACCTTCTCACTTGGCAACTTAAGAGCAGAGCCAAGTGGGCTTTGTATGGAGACTCAGACACCAAGTTTTTTCATGCTCTGGCTTCGAGTCGAAGGAATCATAATGTGATTTGGTCTTTGGAGGATGAAGATGGCCACTGTGTTGAGGACGAGGAAGCTCTTAAGGAGTTGGGCCTTAGTCATTTTTCTCATATTTTCTGTGATGATAAACAAACCTGTTTACTTGCCCAGCTCAAAGTGGTCATGCTGTTCCCCATTATGATCCCTTCTGAGGAGGCTCATGGTCTCATTGATTCTGTCTCTTTATCTGATATTGAGGGTGCTCTGAGATCTTTCAAAAATGATAGGAGCCTTGGTCCTGATGGCTGCCATGTTGAGTTCTTTATACACTTTTTTGATCTGCTAGGTAAGGATTTACTTTCTGCTGTCAAATGTGCTAGAAAATATGGTTGTATTACTCCCTCTATAAATTCCACTTTCCTTGCCTTGATTCCTAAAAAGGATAAGCCTGTTTCCTTTGCTGACTTTAGACCAATCTCTTTGTGTAATCTGGTTTACAAGCTAATCTCCAATATTATAGCCGTCAAATTAAAGCCTTTTCTGGACTCACACGTCTCTAGAGAGCAATATGGGTTTCTCAAAAACTGTCAAATTGTCGAGCCCATAGGCATTACACAAGAGACTCTCCACTTTGTAAAAACAAAAAACACTTGTGCTCTCATTCTCAAGCTGGACTTGGTGAAAGCCTTCGACAAAGTTAATTGGTCTTATATTAGACTCATTCTGATCCAGATTGGGGTACCACTCCTGGGAGTCAATTGGATAATGGGATGTCTTACTTCAACAAATTTTGTTGTGCTGATAAATGGTAGCCCATCCAAATTCTTCAGTGCCTCCAGAGGTATCAGACAAGGCTGTCCTTTGTCCCCCCTGCTTTTCATTCTTGTAATTGAAGGGTTCAGTCTCTTGATTACTGATGCTAGGGAGAATGGTCTCATCAGAGGTATACAAATCTCTTCTGCACTTGCCCTTATTACTCACCTCCTCTTTGTGGACGATGTTATTCTGCTTGGAACTGGTACCTTGCTTGAATGGATGGCATTTGAAGTTATTTTAAGTACCTTCTGCAAAGCCTCTGGGATGAATATCAATGTGGATAAATCTGGCTTCCTCTACAATAATATTGAAAATGATACTCTTCATGATATTTCTAGGATTATGCCCTACAAAATGGATCCAATATCCATTGGTTTCAAGTATCTTGGTTATTTTCTTAAACCTCTGGGGTACAGGATTAGTGACTGGAATTGGTTGATTCAGAAATATGAAAATAGAATCTTTCATTGGTCTCACAAGTATCTCTCTCTTGGTGGTCATTTGGTTCTTGTACAAGCCATTTTATCCAGCCTCCTGGTCTACTGGCTGGGGCTAGCTCCTATTCCTATCTCTGTCCTAAAAAAGCCTAGAAGTTTAACCTTTGCTTTTTTATGGGGCTCTACTGGGGACAAACACAGGCACCATTTGACGAATTGGATGCACCTATCCTGGCCCAAAGAAAAAGGTGGTTGGGGCATAAAAAATCTCCATTGGTTCAGTATTGCTTTGAGAGCCAAGAATTTTTGGATGGTTCTTCAAAACTTTGGACTTTGGCATCGGGTTTTAATTAGTAAGTACCTGAAGAACCAATTCGTGGTGGCATGGCTCAAATGTAAATTTTTTATAGTTCGGGGTGCTTCTGTGATCTGGAAAGGGTTCATGCACACACTTTCATTGTTGGGAAAGTGTCTAGCTTGGCAGGTGGGTAATGGGCAAGACATTCTCATGGGAATCGACCCGATTATTGGAACTCAATCACTGTCATGGCTGCCGTCTGGTCTTAGAGAATACCTTGAGGATCTGGGTATCTCAACTCTATCTCATGCACACAATATTCTCCCGGGTCAGCACCACTATTGGTACACAGCTAAGGACTTATGTATTGTTGGGGAGTGGAAAATAGCTTGGGAAAATTTTACGAGAAGTCTGGAACTCGGGAGGATCAGACTCAGCTCTCTGTCTGACTCCTTGGTTTGGGATTATAACAAATTTGAAGGTTCTGTTTCTACAGAGTTGGTCTATGACTTTATTGTACACTCTTCTTCTTCCCCGACTGGCAGCAAATTACATGCCCTTCTTTGGTCTGGTACTCTCCCAAAAAAAATCTGTTGTTTTGTCTGGAGGGCTTTGGCAAATAAAATACTTACATGGGACAATCTCCAGAAGAGAGGATGGATCGAGCCCGACTTATGTCCTCTCTGTGGTTTGGGTGAAGACAGCATTCAACACATTTTTTCATCTTGCTCTGTGTGGAAGAATGCTATTGTAAATCTGAGTGATCAATATCACTTTCTACCTCCCCAACTGAGCGATAATCTCAGTACTTTTTTGGGTAATTGGATCACTAGTTTCTCTAGACATTCGGTATGCTACTATCTTCCTTTTTTGCTATTTGGGCTATCTGGAAAGTAAGAAATTTGGTTGTCTTTGATGGAAAAAATCCATCTATACTGAGCTTGATCCAACAGATTGCATACTATTCCCAGATGTATCAGTCTTCCTATATAAAGGTTAAAAAACCTAGAGCTGTTGGATCAGGCCCTGTTCTTGTCTTCCCCTATGTTGTTTTTGATGGGGCAGCTGCTAGTAACAGTGGAGGAGTCAGATTCTGCTTATTCCTGAATGAGTCTCATTCATTTGAGTTTGCTCTAGGGGCGTGTACTTGTACTAATACCAAAGCTGAACTGATAGTGCTTTGGGCTTTGCTGCTTGTCACTAAGATGATGGGGATTCCATTACTGAATATTTTTGGGGACTCTGCTGTCATCATCAATTGGGAAAAGGGTAATGCTGCCCTGAATCCGCCTGATCTCAGTAATTGGTGTATGGATACAAGAAGCCTTATCTCTTGTTTTCATCACCTTTCTTTTAGCTATACATACCATGAACACAACCAGCTAGCAGACAGACTATCAAAATCTGCCTTGTCTTTGGCTTGAGGATGTGGTAAATACTCTGAATTTCTTGATGGCCTTTTGGCCTCTCATGACACTTTTCAGCTCTTTTGAGCTCGGTGTAGGAGCATGTACTCCTTTATTTTTTGTTTGCACCTCTTTGATAATTATGGAGCGGACACCTTTTGATAGCAGCTCTGTGCTCTTATGTTCTCGGTATGGTATGGATAATTGGGACAGACTTATGTTATCGTTTGCAGCGTATGTTGTTCTCCCCCCTTGGCAACTCTTGTGATGTGGGACTCGTCCCAGGCATTTAGCAAAAATGACTCTCTCTATGACCTTGCTTAATTGTAACCCTATGATAGGGATGGCTCATCAGATGCCCTTTGATTCTATATTGAATAACAAAGACAGGCTTTTTTCTTCGTGATGATTAAAAAAAAACAAAACAAACAAAACAAAACAAACTCTTTCATTTATAAGTCAAATAGATTTTGCTATCCATGTCTTGATTGGATCTTGTTACATTGATGTCATATATAATATTTTATAAATGTAATCAAGTTATTTATGTATTTTTTAAAATTCAATTTAGTTATCTTTGAATTAAGCAATAGAGACTGGCTATTTTGTAATCCTCAAGCTTCTATTCGAGGACTGCCGAACCCCATTCATATACTAAATGTTTATGGTCCTTACAGAGGTAGAGACCTTTTTTGGGAAAAGGCGCTCCGTGGTGGTATTTTAAACCTTCCACATCTGATTTTAGCTGGGGATCTCAACCTCACTCTTCATCCCTCGGAAATCTGGGGCTGTAAGGCCACTTTGGACCCTCTCTCTGACCATTTCCTTGCTCTATTTGAGAATGCTGGTCTTGTGGATGTGCCCCCCCCTTGATTGGTCATACTTGGCGCAATGGTCGTATAGGTGAGGAGGGCATTTGTAAACGTCTCGACCGTTATCTGATCTCCAAAGCTCTGCTTCCCTCTTTAGGGACCTACAGGACCTGGATAAAATGCTCTAATCTCTCGGACCATTTCCCTATTTGCCTTGAATGGAATCCTCCAAAAGGTCCCTTTGACTATCCCTTTAAATTTAACCGCTCGTGGCTTGAATATTCTGAGTTCTTAGACTGGTTCTTCCGTTGGTGGTCCCTCTCCTCTAATGCTGATAATATCACTGGCATTGCGGATCTCTGTCTTACCCTTCGTAACCTCAAGGCTGCAACCAAGAGTTGGATTAAGGTTAAATCTGCGAGTATGGAATCTGCTTCCCTCACCTTGGATCATGACATTGAATCAATCCTAGCAGGTGGTATTCTCACTAGGGAGCAAACAACCCTCTTGTCTCACGTTAGTGCTGAAAGACAGAGGATCTTGGATCATTTACAGCTTACTTGGCATCTTAAAAGTAGAACTAAGTGGGCCCTTCAGGGTGACTCAAACACCAAATTCTTTCATGCTGTTGCCTCATGAAGGAGATTACAAACATGATCTGGTCGCTCGAAGATGATGAGGGTAATCTCATTGAAGAGGAGGCTCCTTTAAAAGAGCTTGGAAAATTATATTTTGAGAACATTTTTAAGCAGGATGGGTCCACTTGTCTTAAGCACCAGCTTAAAGTTATCACTCTCTTCCCCAGAATGATTCCCCCAGATCACTCGTTGGTCCTGTCTTCCCTGGTCACTTTGAAGGAAATTGAACTCTCTTTAAAATCTTTCAAAAAAGACCGTAGCCCGGGTCCAGATGGGTGGCCGGTGGAGTTCTATCTGCACTTCTTTGATCTATTGGGCCCTATTTTACTCAAAACTGTGGACATGACTAGGATTTCCGGCTATATTCCCCCTTCCCTGAACTCAACCTTCCTTGCTCTTATCCCTAAGAAGGACAAGCCTCGAACTTTTGCTGATTTCAGACCCATCTCTTTATGTAATCTTCTCTACAAGCTCATTGCCAAAGTCATAGCGGGTAGATTAAAGCCCTTTCTGGACCTGGGTATTTCTCGAGAACAATTCGGGTTTCTCAAAGATCGCGAAATCTCTGAGCCTATAGGAATTGTCCAGGAAGTACTTCACTCTGTCAAAACCAAGAATCTCTGTGCCTTTGTTCTCAAGCTGGATCTTACCAAGGCCTTTGATCGTGTGGATTGGACCTATGTTAGACTGATCCTGATACAAATTGGGGTCCCCCTCTTAACTATTAATTGGATTATGGGATGTATTTCTACTGCAAATTTCGCGGTTTTGGTCAATGGGACTCCTTCTAAGTTTTTTACTGCTTCTACGGGTATCCGGCAAGGCTGTCCTTTATCTCCTCTCCTCTTTATCCTTGTAATTGAGGGTCTCAGCCTTCTCATAAAGGATGCCAGATCAAATGGTCTCATTTGGGGCATTAAACTCTCGCCCTCTTTAGCTCTTTCTCACCTTCTCTTTGTGGATGATGTAATCCTCTCGGGTTCGGGGACTCTCCAGGACTGGTCTGCTTTTGAGGTCCTCTTGGACACATTCTGTAAAGCCTCAGGCATGAGGATCAATATTGATAAGTCATGTTTCCTCTACTATAACATTAACAATGACCGTCTTAATGATTTTAAGGGAGTCTTTCCTTACAGGATGCTGCCGATTCATTCTGGACTCAATTATCTGGGATTTCTCATGAAACCACTTGGTTATAGAGTGAATGATTGGCATTGGCTGCTGCAAAAGTTCGAAAAGAGGATTAATCATTGGACATACAATTATCTATGTCTTGGGGGGAGGCTGATCCTTGTCCAATCTGTTCTGTCTAGCATATCGGTATATTGGATGGGCCTTGCTCCTCTCCCAGTTTCTATTCTTCATAAGCTTAGATGCACCATCTTTAACTTCTTATGGGGATCCATAGACAAAAATTTCAAATATCATCTGGCTAATTGGCGAGATATTTCATGGCCCAAAGAACTAGGGGGCTGGGGCATTAAAAATCTCCCATGGTTCAGTTTAGCTCTGCGTCTTAATACTTTTTGGAGAACCCTCCACTCCAAGGGTTTATGGTTCCAAGTTCTCCAAACAAAATACATGAAAGGACTGTCTGTGGTAGAATGGCTCAGATGTAAACAGTTCAACACTCGTAATGTATCTCTTTTGTGGAGAGGTTTCCTGTAGGCTCTCCCCTGGATGGGTATCCATTTGGCTTGGCAGGCTGGTAATGGTGAAATTTTTTGGCTGGGGATAGACCCGATCGTGGGATGTCATACTCCTTTCATTCTGCCTGTAGAGTTGAGAACGTACCTGGAAGATTTAAATATTTGTACCCTCTCACAGGCTCGCAATTCCCTCTCAAATGCTCAGTCCTATTGGTACACCGCCGAGGATCTTGATCTGGGGGACTCTTTCAAATCTACTTGGAATGACTATATCTTTGGTCTCAATGGAGCAAGTATTCGTCTCACTAATTGCCCTGATAAATTGGCATGGATTTACAACAAAAATTGGGGCTCCATAACTGCCAGGGATGCCTATGACTGCATTGCTTGTTCCCACTTATACTTGGTTCCTGTCGTTTCCCATCTGTGGCTTAAGGCTCTACCACTAAAAATTTCATGCTTTATTTGGCTTGTCCTTCGGAATAGAATCCTTACATGGGAAAATCTACAGAGAAGAGGTTTTTCGGGGCCTGGTATTTGTTCTCTCTGCTGCGCAAACGAGGAGACTGTTGAGCACTTATTCTCCTTTTGTTTCGGTCTGGAAAACTGTGGCTGATTACATCAGTGACTATTTTAATATCCCAGCCTGTACTTCGGGTGCTCCTATTGGTGATTTGTTAAATGGGTGGTATGGTAATTTATCAAGGAGCTCGCACCTCTTCCTGCTCCCTTTCCACATGATGTGGATATTCTGGAAAGTGCGAAATTTGGCAATCTTTGAAGGAAAAAAAAGAAACATCTACAGTATCATTCAACAAATTATTGCTACTGTTCATGCTCCCCCTTATGGGACTGCCACTAAAAAAGCTCGATGCAGGATTTTTGGGAAACCTCCAATTTTTTTTTATCCCTGTGGTTTTATAGATGGTGCTGCAAATTGTAATGCTGCTGGAGTGGGTTACTGCATCTTTCTAAATGATTCCCATTACACGGAGTTCTCGCTGGGGGTCGGATATGGCACTAACACCAAAGCGGAACTGCTCAGCTTATGGGCTCTTCTGCTCTCCTCCCGTATGATGGGGATCCCCTTATCCCATGTGTACGGTGATTCACAAGTAATTATCAACTGGGCGAAGGGATCGACTGCTCTCTCCCCACCTGAACTTGTTCATTGGTGTAGGGAGACAAAGAAGCTAATTTCTAGCTTCCTGGATTTGTCTTTCACCCACATTTACCGAGAGCACAATTGGACAGCTGACCGTCTTTCTAAAAAGGCACTTTCCTTTACCCAGGGTAAAGGATGTATGATGGAATATATTGAGAATATTCTGGTTTCTCAGGTCTCTTTTCAGCTCTTTTGAGATGCTTGAGGGTTTTCCTCACCCTCCTTTTTAGCTGTTATTGATGCTTCAATGTATTTGAGCTTGCTTGAGGGTTTTTTCTCTCTCCTTTTAGCTGTTTTTGATGGATAGAGTGTTCTCTTTAGAACGCTGTTCAGAGCCTTTTGGCACCCGGTAGATGTGGATGAGTAGACAGTCCTCCTTTTTATGATGAGACAGTTTTCTGATGGGACCATTTCTCGCTGTTATGCCTTTCCCCTTGGCTGAAAACTCTTATGCCTTTCCCCTTGGCTGAAAACTCTGATGGGCTATCATGTTGGCTTGAATGTATTGATGACCTTTGATTCTTATGAGAATACCAAGGACATGCTTTTTTCTTCTTGAAAATAAAACTATGCAATCTTAATAAATTATAGTTACATTCAAATATAATTTTATGCAATCTTAATAAATTATATTTACCATTCAAATATACTAATTTCGGTCAAAATTAGTTTTAAAAAAGTAACTTAATAATAATAAAAAGTAATCGATAGAATGATAGAACATTTACTCTTTTGATTTACGAGACACATCAACCTGTACAGTAAATAATGATTATTTACTAAACTGACACGTGTTCCTGTCCCTCGATCTTCACTCTGAAAAGTTCCGGTTCCGAGGTAAAAGCTTTTCGTGGCAAAGGCCGTATAAACAGAACGCTACAGAGGGAAGGTAGCCGGTCCAGGAATCGATCCCCATTGATAGTGAGCTGCCATTCTTGATATGAAGCTCATGACTACAGTGCCTGGCGACTACCAGCATTTCAAGGCGCATGTGCCTCTTCATCATATTTCGGTATGTTCTCTTCATTTTTATTATGTTATTTCACTATAAATTCACCAATAGTCTCAGTTGAATTCGGCAATTGTTTAATTCAATTCATCATTGGGAGGGCGAGGCTAAGAATAGCCTGACCATTTGTTTTTTGCAATCCAATCCTTTGCATGTTCAACATGATGATGAGCACCCCAATTATTTGCTTGACTATTTAGATAATGTCGCACTGAGCTCTTGCTTATTCCCTGCATTAGTATAGTTTACACAAGTATTAGCGGTCACTCAGTAAGTTTGAAGTCGCCGGGATCATTTTCGTGAAATTTACCTCAACAGCTACCGTGAAGTCGCGCTAAGCAGGATATGAGTTTGTTTCAAGTTCTTTTCCTCCTAATTTCTATAGATTTAAAAAGAAAAATTGGACAAAATTCTAACACCATGAATACTAATTTTCAAAAAGTCAGGGATGCATCGTTTAAACCCCACGAAATACCATGTTACTCTGTTGTATGACCATCAATTGGTGCTAGGCTATAGCGTAACTAAATCTTCCAAAAGGAAAGAAAAATCTGCGGTGCGCAATTACTATGAAAGACTTTCTCATATCTAAAGATTACCGAGTTTCAATATTTTAAGCGCCTGGGTTCTCCTTTTGCCAAGGCGAATGCACACCTTTTTGTTGTATATTGCATATTACATCGATATTCATGATAAAGATTCTAAAGTCAGGCTTGAAGAGTCAATATCATGTTTAAAATATCTGTTTTAGGGCTTGCGGTGGCACTTCGTTACATTGTAAACTGTTTTACACATGTAGAAATTATAGATGTTAAAAGTAGTACAGCTGGGCGTCCAATTAGTTGGCATTTTTATTTCTTAACAAGGCGGTGTTCATATTCCATTGCAAGCTGAACGATATATATATATATTCTTCCCTTTGAAAACCTCATGGTATCCACTCCTCTTCCCTGGAATATCCAGATGGAGGGTGGTGCAACCGCTAACCACAATGGAGGGCTCAGTGGACTCGAAGCTTAGCCAAAATAGAAGTGAAGTACTAGCCTGACTAGAAGCTCAGCTGGAATGGAAACAAGTTTTTTTCTCCAAGGAATACCTCGCAGGGTACAACCTAGGGGGATTTGGACTGAGCACCCGTTGGCATAGAACTATCCAAATGCCCAAGAACATTGGTAACAACCGGTTAAGCTAATCCCTTGGGTTTGAATATCTCTCTCTCTTTCTCTATATATTAATTGCTTTTGGCCCCAAAGGAAAATGTCATGAGAACCCCCCATTTTCCTTGAAATATCGAGATGAAGGGTTGATATTGTTAGGTTGCCCACCTGGGCAAATAGGTAGATTGGCTTCCACACAACCAAATACAAAATGAAGGACAGCACAAAGACAAGTTTATAGGCATGAACGCACACTATTCTTTCTCATTATCCAAATATACATATATAGACAATGAGAAAGGACCCTTGGGTTCCAATTTTCCAAGGTGTCTCTTGGACTCCTCCATTACTTTTCATATTCACCTAACTCTTACTCTTCATTTCACGTGAATAGACCTAATCCTAAGGATTAGGTTCACAACAAATTCCCCTTTGATTCGAAAGGGTGTATATGAGTCCAAGAAAAGAGGACTGAAATCTGGAGAACGCTGACTACACAAGGCTAAACATCTCCAACTTGACAATCCGAATTTCCCAAGCAAGCTAGCAGAAGCTGACATCTCCTGCTAAGTACACATGCTCTTTGAAGTGGTGGTTTTGGCTGACCACCGACCAAAGGGGGATAACGAAAGCTGGAGTCTTCTACTACGTGGGTGGTTTGAAGCTGACCACAAACTCTCGATCTCAACTGTTGGAAAATCATGAACCATGAAGGTGGTTGAGGCAGACCACAAACTCTAGAACTTGGCTTGAAGGCTTAGAGGTTTTTGGAACGTTCTGAAAGGCTAGTAGAAGTTGTCTGTCTTCTACTAAATGAGTGGTTTTAAGCTGACCACAAACTCTCGAACTTGGCTTGAAGGCTCAGAGGTTTTTGGAACATTTTGACATGTTAGTAGAATTTGATGTATGCTACTAATTGAATAGTCCTTGCTTGCTATAGCTGGGGCTATAGCTCTGAGCGTGGCAGGATCAAGGCTCTGGATCTGATGCAGGCTCGCTTGTCCTTGCTTGCTTGTTTCTGACTGCTCATCATTCCCCCCTGTTGGGAACAATGTGAGGAGAAGATGTCTCAACTGCAAGATGTGTCAGTACTCATGAATGAACTCTTCGGCGTGACATATAAATCTTCTTGGATGTTGATGACCATTGCCAAGAAGCGATTCACCCATAGTGAATCTTCTCTCTTGCAGGTTTCTTCAAACCGAAGCATCTGTTTGATGAGTGGGTATGCTTTCCACAATGCTTACAAGGGTGAAGATCAAAACATTGATCTTTTATGTGGCCAACTCGATCACAGTGTTGGCATGTTGAACTCTGAACTGATGTGGATGAAGATGAACTCATTAAGGAATCTAACACTCTGAAACTAGATGGGCTTGGAGAAATCGGGAATGTCAGCTGTCACTTCCTTATCGTATCCAAGACCGGTTCTATGTTTGTTATGGCTGATCTCTTCCCAAGGTCTGATGACGAGCTTGGGAAGTGCAAGTGGAACCTCCGTATGCATATCTTCATCTTCATTTTCTTTTACTTCTAATGGGGTGCCACTGATTTGCTTATGTGTTTCTGAAGTGGCGTCAATCTGTGCAGGTTGTTGAACCGGATCATAGAGGGGATGGTTCTGAACATGAACAAGTTTAGAATGCTTTTCTTCTCGTATGAGTCGCGACTCAAGCTGTAGAAACTCAAAAGTGTCTTGTGAATCTGTTACACAATCTCGAATGTGAGTGAGGGTGTTCTTGTCGACTACGACAGTGTTGTCGTAAGAGGAAAACAATAGAGTGTTCAGTAACTCTACCAAATTATTGATTCTAGCCTTTAATATACTGAAGAATCACTCAACTAGTGAAGGGATTCTTGCAATTCCACCCTTTCATAATCAAATCCAACATTTTAACTAGAAGAATAATGGGTGTCGGGTTCAACCGAGAATGCACCCGATTACAATGTAATTCAACTTGATTTTGAAAGGTACAAAAGAAATTGGTTGCAAGTTACATAACACAAATGTACTTACAACAATTGCCGATTATGAAGTTGAATTGACTCGATGCTTCAAAGTTGATGTTGTTACTTGATTGTTGTTGATTACATGGGCTTCATTGTCTGCTTGAAAATGTTGTTTGATATTTATAAAACTCTTGTACAAAATCACCCTTGTAACTCTTTTTCGAGTTTGCAAAATCCACTCCTTATAATGCCAAATAAGAGAATCCTTATAACACCCAAGAATTTTGTAAAATCAAAATTACAAATTCCTTTATAATTCCATGCAAAATTGTAAAAGCTTAAAGCACCTTTAAAAAAAATGTTATTTCCACCTTCTTCAAAAATAATATGCTTATAGTTCCCCTTTATTTTACAAAATCCAAATAATATACGACGTCTACCTTACATCCCTTATGTCATTTCAATTCCTTATGACCCCTTTTTGAAATGTGTAGCCACATAAGTGTAATCCCTTTTTAATAATGATTAGTTTATCGTTTGATCAAAAGTAAGACATCTATTTGATTTTAAATGCTTTGAATAACTTTGCTCCACTTAAAGATTTCATCTTTGAAGTAAATAACATATGTGCAATAGTTGGAGTGATTTCACCTTTACATTGTGCCATAGTTAGAGTGATTTCACCTTTTTACTTTGCATGAGTTGCCAGCCTTGACAACATCTTTGAAAGATTTCTCCCTAAAATATTTTATGCCACAAAAAACTTTAAAATCCATTGATTTCGCTTCTTTCAAACCCCATTGGTCTCGCCTCTTGACTTGACTAATATTATATGGTAATCTCATATTCCGCACAACATCACTTGGCCATTACGCACATCATCACTTTCGCTGGAAACAACACCCAATTTCATTCAACATGCAACTTGAAACTCCATTGGAATACAATATTTAAATTTGTATCCAATGCATATATCTCCTTTGTATTCTAAGAGGTCGGTTAACATAAAACTAAGATTTTTTTTCAACTTATGTTAACCTTCAATGAAATAAATACATACCTCATCTCCTTTATGGTGCCAACATTTTTCATTCATGTAGTTTTCACAATCTTTATCATTGTTTTGAGAACCAGACCAACCAATGCAGTGATGTGATTAACATTGAAAATTGACTGGTTCACATTGTCATGTGGTTGTATTTCTAGGTGCATGGAGTGACATATTGAGGCGACTCAGATTATTGGCTGTGCAATCTTTAATGCTCTACGTTGATGGTGAGTCAATATTGACTAGAGTTCATGGCTATTGAAATCTACGTCCACATAATGCAGGTACTTTAATTTTTACTTCACCTTCTGTTACCAACTATTTTGTACCATAGTTAAACCTCCTGTTGAGCTGCCATTTGATGAACATGGTCAATGTTCATATCCAGTGCAGCAAATGTTCAGAATGTTTTGCCTAGCCAATTTTGGCTAGTCAATTTTATTTTTATGCTGAAATGACCATGCCCCATGGGTTTTTTTGTAATAAAGTGTGTTAGTAGGGGTTTTGAGTGGCTCGGTCCCCTGAGACGTAGATTTCAACTAAGGTATTCCAAGGAGTTTTTTCCCTTGTCAATTATGCTTTGCCTATAGTTGAGTATAATTGATGAGTTTTTCTCCCGCTTCCCCCAAAGCTGGAATGCCTGATTTTGAAATTTGGGCCTGGGGCGTTACTTGAGTCCAACTAGTAAATACGAACCTACTAGACACTATTGGTATGTTCTATGGTCATTTCCTAAGCCTCGGGATGCTTTAAAAATTTGTCAATTTTTGTTTTTTACTGGCGGCGTTGAGTTTTTTAATTTTTAATTTTTTGACTATAGAGAATTAATTAAAATTTTCAATTAATTAAACCATTTTGACTTGGTTTTATTGAAAATTTTCAATTTGTAATAATTAAGTGGTCCGGGGGGTGTTTTTGACAAATGACACTTATTTTCTAAGCCAAAACACTCATTTAACCCCTAGACACACTTATCCTAAGTTTCAGACTCTTATTTGGCCTTGGAATTAATATTTTCTCAAAAAACCCAAAAAATGAGAAATATTATTTAAAATAATAAAAAATAAGAAATTGGAGAAAATCAAAATATCTCCAAAATAAGGCCAATTGAATAAAATAAAGAGCTAATTAGTTTGACACGGGGCATTTGTGATGATTCCAATCAGTATCAATCAGTTTCAGATCAAGTATCAGAGTGCAGCAGTTAAACTCTCAATCAGAAATTCGCCCTCCTTCAGCTGGCAGTTCAATTTGGTTGTGTTGTTCATCTATTGGTTGGGTGATAGTACCGAGGGGGATCGAGCCACCTCACCCCCCCGCTTAACTCCAACTCAGTCTCTGCTCAGTCTACAGCTCAGTCAGCTCACAGTTAAGCATTTAATCAACTCCCAGCTGCCTTTTCCTCAAGGGTTGCGCCTCCCTTCACTAGCTTGACGTTTTTGGTGGTGGAGGCCTCTTATTGGTGGGAGAAGGTTCCAAGAAGGATGAGTGAGGGGCGCCTTGCCTAGGTGGAGGCCACCTCCCCACTCTCACCTTCCTAAGCTCAGTGTTAACTCCGAATCAGTGTGCTGAGCCCATTCAATCACCGTAGTGTGCTCTTCTTATGCCGAGTCCTGATTTAGGGTTTTAAGCCCAATCTTTCTCTATTTTTTGTATAAATAAGGGTTTCTTTTTCCCATTTGCATATGGAGAATTTGCAAGAGAACTTTGCCAAGATTGTAACCGATATTTGATAACGGAATAAAGTGACTTTGAAGGTTTATGCATGGGCTTTTTGTATGTGGTTTTCATCTTGCGAGGTGATCTCGTTTTTACCCTACTCTCTTTATTTCGGTAAATGTTTGATCAATGTTAGCTCATGAGGGCTATGAATCTAGCAGGTAGGGTAGCCTTTTAATGTCTTAACTTGGTTATCTATGCAATATTCATTATATATTTGAAGTGGGCAGGAAGTAGTTAGTTATACCAATGCTTTTCAATATTTATTTTGATTATTACATCCTAGCATTTGATCACTTTTACTTGTATTGAGTTGTTTTCGTTTCAGGAATCACCAGGGGAGGACGGGTTGAAGTTCAACCGGTTTCTCATCAAGAGTTTTTAACTTCATACTTTCACCATGCAGGTTCTTCAGAGTGCTTAATCCAGCTTCAAAACATACGACTAAAAAGGGGCTCTTTCTTACCTCTCTTAATCAATTTAAAAAAAATCTTTTCCTTGGTTATAGGATCCACACATCCTTCTTCTTCTTCTCTCTCTTTGTCCTATTTATCCATCTCTTATTTCCTCTTTTCAACTTGCTTCTTTTGCCTTTTTGCTCCTCTTTTTCCCTCTTTGTTTTATCTGTTTTCAACCTGTTTTCTCTTGCTTTTTTGCTCTCTTTTTCTCAACTCTTCGTTGCCCTCTTTCTCCTTTTGTTTGCAGCCATACTTCCCTTTGTTTGGCTGTCCTATTTGCCAAACTTTTGCAGCCAACTTTTCTCTTAGTTGGCTGCCCTCTTTCACACCCATTTTCAGCCCTTTTGGGCGCTTTTTTAGCTTCCTTTTTGTCATTTTTCGAGTCTCTTTTCCTCTCTGATTTGCAGCCATCTTTCGTCCTATTGGGCTGCTCATTTTCTTCATTTTGTTGCAGCCATCTAACTCTTTTGTTGGCTGCCCTGTTTTTCCATCTTTTCAGCTTTTCGTTTTACCCTTTTCTTTGCATGTACTTTTCCTAGTTTTGCTTCATAAAACACTAATTTTTTTGCATTAAAAAAGATTTATTTGTGCACTTAGATTAGCTTTATCTTTGTCTAACAAATAATGGGTGCATGAGTACTTGTTTGTTTTGTGCAGACATCGAAGAGGAAAAGTGAACCAAGGAGGACTTGAAGATTGAAGAGATTGTAAAACTAAGAAGACAAACATTAAGCATAATTTGCATCCTTGTAAAAGCCTTTAAGGCTTCTTTCTTTAGTTTTCTTTCTTGCTTTCTTTTCAAGGGTTAAAATCCCTCTTATTGTAATCATTAATAAAAAAAGACTAGTGGGGTTAAGCCTCCCACACTTTTTTTTACTTCCCCTATTTGGGGGAAGTGTGTCTTGTCTTTTCCTTACCTAGATTAGAGTGCATGCTAGATTTAGTTTGTTTTCCACTAATTGCTAGTTTTTTATTTTCACTTGCATGCTTCTTATTTCATGTGCTCTTTTAATTATTCATAAAAAGAACCCAAAGACTCTTGAACCTGTCATAAGACAAGTCAAGAGCACTCTCTATCGGAAAGCACTTGCATTGCATTATCATAGTAGGATTAGATAAGACTCTTGAATCTCACCATAAGGTGGATCAAGAGCACTCTCTGTTGGAGAGTTGCGATTGTTAATAAAATTTGCAACTCACATTCACTCTTTAAAATTGGAACTTACCATTCTACAGTGTGTATGCTCTACCCGTACGGGATACCCAAAAGCACTGTAACTTATTAATTCTCACGCTTAACTCCAAGAAGAACCATAATAAAATTTACCACTTCCCCAGGCGAAAATTTAACGCCAGATTTAAGCCGTTGCGGTGGCAAAATACCTAAAGGAAGCAGGAACACCTGTTCAGTGACCTCGAGGCACTAGTTAGGCTACACCCTTGCGGTGTAGTGTTGAACATAGCTTTAGAGACTCCGAACCAGCCTACATATTCCTTGCGGTGTAGTGGCGTCGGTTAAGGGTTTTGGTCATATCTCCCGTACTGAAAGGTATACCTTGGAGATCCCCTTCCCATTTAATAATCAAACTCATCTTAAAACGTACACTAAAATTTACCAAGAGGCATTTGCAAAACGATCTCACAAACATCAAAGACTTTGACTTTGTTTAAAGGCACTGGTCTATTAATTCTTGCATTATCTTGTTTGGACCATTTGTCCATTTATTTCTAAGTTATTCATGTGTGGATGCTTTAACTTCTGTCTTATTATTCATATCGTGTTTTGCAAACAACAACGCGGATTGCGTAATTGGTTTTTGTGTATATCAGAACTCCTAAACAACACTAATTCTCATCTTCCATCTAAGAGTCATTAAAAATATTTAAAAAGCCTTAGACAACCTTTTTTAGAAACTACCCCCCTTAGCTTTGTTAGGAGGTAGCCTAAATGGAGGAGCTGGGATTAGGTGACAGCACCTAGCTCTTTGCTTGCCCCCAAGGCCACCCCTTTCCCGCTTAGGGAAATAACAGTCCAAAGATTTCTGTTGACAGAGTGCATTCGGCAGACAACACCTTCAACCTAGAACTGCGTACCTTAACTTCTTCTTGCGATTGTGTGCAGAAGAAATAAATGTAATCCTGACATTGCACTTTGGTTTCTTCCTTCACAAAGTTGATTCAGGTAGCCTCTTTTCATGTCTACTTGTAGACAATTTGGAATTCTTAGACATTGATTGATCCAAGGTTGTGTTCTTATAGGGAACAAAGTCAAAAGGACTCCCAACAGAAGCACCAACAAATACTTCAATGTGCAAACTCAACGTGACTCTCAGGTGGCTCTACTGAATAGATCTTTGGTTAACGTTTTTCTGTTCAACTCTTTGGAGCAGTCTTTCCCTCCTCTACAAGTTGCCCACTTTTCACATAGGCATCCACAACTCATAAGCTAGGTAATGTACAAGAGATAGTATTTATGTGGGAAGGAGCATGCACTCAATAAAAAACACTCAAAGAGATAGAACCGCAGATTAGGGTTGCTCACGTAGAAGAGCAATCGTGAGATGGAGGGAACAAGCTTCACACAGAGATAGTGCAAAAGAAAATATGCAAATGGCTCACGCCTACGTTGTAGGCTGACTGGCAGAGAGGAGCAGGTAGAGGAGCAAGTCTGAGCACGGGCCACAGGCTCATAAACGCTGTGATACCACTGTTAGGTTGCCCTCTTGGGCAAATAGGCAGATTGGCTTACACACAACCAAATACAAAATCAAGGACAAACACAAAGACAAGCTGATAGGCATGAACACACACTATGCTTTCTCATTATCCAAATATTTATATATACACACACACACGCACACACAATGAGAAAGGGCCCATGGGTTCCAAATCCCAAGGTGTCTCTTGGACTCCTCCATGAATTTTTATATTCACCTGACTCTTACTCTTCATTTCACGTGAATATACCTAACCCTGAGGATTAGGTTCCCCACAAATATCAAGATGGAGGGCAGCTCAACTGCCAACCATAATCAGACTCAAACCTCAGTTGGACTAGAACTGGGGATCTCACAACAAACTCAACAATAAAATAGTTTGTTTAAACTAACGAGCAAACCCACTGTACTCTATATATGTTATGTGCAATAAAGGCAATGTTGCAAAGTTCATAGTGTACATTTCCACGGTTGCATTTTTTCATACTCTTTAACATGGTATTAGAATTTGTATAGGCTTGAACTTTCTTAGTGAGGGGTTTCTAATCATGGGAATTTTCGGGACTGTAGTCCTTTCTAGACAAGAGTAGATTTTTTTTTGTAAGAGTTCTTTTCATCAAGTTTGATTGGCCATTTGATGAATGAAATCTATGTGGGGAATGAAGCATGTGTTTGTGAAGTATTGCTATTCTTGTGCATATAAGATGCCGACTTCTTTTGCTGCAGTGTGAGCAAACCTACATCCTCTAATTCACGTGCTGTGTGGCATTTGGGTGCACGATCTATCTATGATTTTGTTGCTTGGTTGTATTGATATATGTTTATAAAAGAGTTATGCATTCTTTTGTTGTTTGATAGTTGTTTCTAGGTGAGAGAAATCAATGGGTGCACATTTGGAATGGTGACTATTACCTTCCACCAAGCACAATAATGTTTTTGGGTGTGTTGCCGCCTAATTCGCACCTCGGGTAACGTGGCAGAAATCTTCAAGCCACTGGGTGCGACCTTGGGGGCAAGCTCGAGCCAAGTGTTGTCACCTGATACTCAGCTCCTCCGTCTAGGCCAACTCCTAGTGAAGCCAAGGGGGGTGGACCCTTATGAAAAGTAAAATCTAGGGTTTTTACTCTACGTGCAAGATAATTAATTCTAGGAGTTTAAGATGGAATGGATGAAATTAAAGATTACCAATTACTGCAAACAAGATTAACCTCAGCAACACCTTAACTCAAATTAGATACACAATATTCAATGACACATTGCGAAATTCAGTTATGCAAAGAACAAAATAGATCAGTGCCAAAATGAAAAGAATGCTTGCAAATGTGGGTTGCTGGTGTAGTCTCGGTGAAAGTATTGCAGTGTCTCCGTTGGTAATTTTTAGATTATTAAATGAATAATTAAGGGCGTGGGTTAATTGTGGGTTTGGCCCAACAAGTCACGTCCCTTTGAACTGAGTGCTAAAGCGGTAACACCAAGTGTCCAACGGGGCGAGGATGAACCTGCTTGGAGTAGCCCCCTGAGGATGAACCAAGTTTTATTATGTTGAATCTTGCCCGATTAATCAGCCCGATACCATTGCTGAGTGTACTCCAGTTTTTTTAGGCTGGTCAGAGCATACTCCAGCAAGGAAACAATGAATAAATTCAAATTTTATTAAAGGGGAGTGATCAGTTGCGAATTTTAATTAGAGCACACAGATGAACCTCTCCGACAGAGAGTGCTCTAGACTTGTCTTATGACAGAGCTTCAAGAGACATTAACTAATCTATATGCTAAAATGCAGTAAAAGTGCAATGCTTATGCTCTTCGACAGAGATTGCTCTTGACTCGTCTTATGACAAGTTCAAGAGTCTTTGGTTCCTTTTAAAGATAGATAAAACATACACAAAGAACACAAGTGATGGCTCAAATAATAATAACAAATGCAAAAAAAGAAACTAGCAATTAGTGGAAAGTAAATCTAAGCTAGAAATTAGTGTTCTAAAGCAAAATGTAAAGCTTTTCTAAGTACTGAAAATGAAACTAAGCTAAAGAACACACCAAGATACTCTTCCCCAAATGGGGAAGAAACACAAACTATGGGAGGCTTTATCCCACTTAGCCTTATTCATTAATATTTTACAAGATAAGGGAATTTAACCCTTGAAAATGAAGAAAGTGGCTAAACAAGAGAACTTGAAGCCTTATTATGACTTGTACAAAGGATAAAGGTTTTTTGGGTTCAGATCCTTGTCTTTTGGATCTAGCTTTGCTTGCTTTTTTCTTGCTTGATTTTGCTCTTGGTTCACATGTAAGTAAGAGCTTTAAACAATAGCTAGTGAGAGTGTTAGGAAACCAAATTTCAACTTATGACTCGAAAAAATGAAAGTGAATGAGATGTAAGTGCCCAATGGGATAAATAAGAGCCTAAAACAGGGAAACAAGACCAAAAATCAGACCTTAAAAATATGAGGAAAAGCTTGCCTTCTATGACGTAAAATGTGTGTTTTTCATTGAAATGACTTGAATTTTTTTGAGAAATAAAATTTTAAAGATTTTAAAAATATTTTAGGCTAATTTCCAGAACTAGAAAATAACAGAAAATTGCAAAAAATCAGTCAAAAAACAACAAGCTTAAATTTGCACGTTTTTTTCGAGAAAAAGTACAAAAACTTGAAAAAATAATTTTTGGAAAAATTTGGAAAAATTTCTGATTTTTAAATGAATTTCCAGAACTGAAAATTAATGAAAAACACAGAAAAACTAGCAAGTCTAAAAGTGGAAAATTTGCATGTTTTTCAAGAAAATTCGTGCACGTTTTCCAAGGCAAAAAAGAAGTACAAAAATTGACTTTTAAGCACTAGTCTTGAAATTTTCAGCTAGCTGAAAATACGCAAGAGATAGTGGAGAAAGAAAAGTGGCATGCAAAACAATGTGGCAATTGGGAACAAATCCCAAAGTACTTCTCAAGACAAATGCTTGGCAAAAAGAATGATGGTCTTGGGCAAAAAAACTTAGAGATATTTGGCACTTAAAAAAAAATAAAAATGTAAAATGAAAGAGTAACAAGCTGAGTAAAAGGAAACAATGGATTTACAAGTTTGTAATGAAGCTAGGATCTTAGATCTAGTAAAAATTAAAGATTGAAAATAGTAGATCTAAACCCAAGCAAGTAGATCAAAGTGTGAAACTTTGATCTACTTAGCCAATCATAATGCAAGATCTAGAGATATGAAAGATTTGAGAGTATTGCACTATTTGGAAAGCAAATCAAAAGACAAAACCTGTGAGTGTAGTAGATCCGCTTTGTAGTAACCAATGTAACCAAGAGATTTTTTGAAGTAGTTTGTTTGATGGATGAGGCAAGCAAGCTTTATTTTTTGACTTTTTGAAGTAGAAGTCTCCTTTGGGAACTTGTAGGATGAATGTATATACTATAAACCAAGCAAAAGCTCTTGCACCTGGGATAATACCTGAAAGCCACAAAACTCAAGAGAAACGCATAGATCAAATAATATTGTGCTAGATTGTTAGCCTTCTAATCACAAGACCATATACTTAAGAATCAAAAGAGATGAGCTGAGAATGGTATCACCTTAAACCAGATGAAGCATAGCATACAAAGAACTTCCACGTGGACCTCCAAAGTCTTCTTGCTTTATTCAAATTCAAAAGATATTACAAATTTCTCCAGAGTGCACTTGCACAAATTCTCCATGAATAAGAGAGAGCAAAGCACCTCTATATATACAAAAACCAAGCTAAAGAGACCTAAACCGGATTCCTTCCATGGAGAGACAAATGGGACATGAGATCAAAATCGAATTCCTAGTCTAACTCCAAGCTTGGAGTGGTATCCACCTATCAACATGAGTTAGCATTTAAGTGGATGGGGAGGTGGCCTCCACATAGGCAAGTCACCTCCCATACTCCCTAGGATTCGTCACCCAACCAATATCCACCCTCCACATGCATGAAGGCGTGAGTTCAAGAGGAAATGCATGAGTTTTCATATGGATGCGTGGGCAATCAATGGAGACAAAGCAATGAATGAAACTTGTGATAACTAGGAGCCAAGCCCATGAGGTGGCTAAGGCGCCTACCTTTGCCATCAATGCTACCACACCAATCCATTTATCAAGTGACATCTCACCAATTTGTGATTTTGGTGAAGGAGGGCGAATTCTCTTGAAGGAGATCTCTTCTGCTGATTGGATAGTTCACTGAAAGTATTTGGAGTTGATTGGAATCTTTATTAATGCCCTGTGCCATGTCATTCAACCTTTTATTTTATTCAATTTGGTTTATTTTGGAGAGATTTGGATTATCTCCAAAATATTCATTTTTAATATTTTAATTAATAATTTCTCTGTAAATGACTTTTTTTGAGAAATTATTAATTATGAGGCTGAATGAACATCTGAAACTTAGGATAAGCTGATCCGGGGTTCATGTGTGATTTTTGGCTTATGATTTTAAGCGTTCAATCTTTGAAATCCACCCCCGGATGACTGACATATTACAAATTGCATTTTTTCCAATTAAATATTTGGAAAAAAAAAATAAAAACTCAATCCAACGCGTTTGGTAAAAATTTTTCGGACAGTGTTTTTATTGGACAAGGACCCTAGGAAATGACCATCTAAGACATACATGGTGTCTAGTAGGCTTATATACATCAGCTGGACTCTAATAACCCCCCAAGGCGCAATTTTCAAAATCAGGCATCCCAGCTTTGGATGAAGTGGGAGAAAACCTTGTCGATTATTGCTCGTCTATAGGCAAAGCATAATTGACAAGGGTGAAAAACTCCCTTGGAATACCTTAGTTGATAACCAAGTCATGGGGGACCGAGCCACTAAAAAATCGTACTAGCACACTTATTACAAACCCCGTGGGGCCATGGTCATTTTGACTGAAAAATAAAACTGGCCAGCCAAAGTTGGCTAATTATTGCAATCTTAACCCTTGATACTCTGGAAGTGAACACTGATAGTGTTCCAACACTGGCGGCTCAATGGAGGTTCAACAATTGTACAAAATAGTTGGTAACACAACCCAAAACTTCCTGAGTATGGCGGTACCTAGCAGTTTTCAATCTTAATGCTCGACGTTTGTGACCTTTGAGGTGATCTGGGTAGGTGAGATGGAGAAGGAAATACATGATGTCTGAATACCAATGGTTATCAAGATTCTGTAATGCAGGAGTCATGGTTGGCTCGACTCTGGTGTTTTCACAAATAATGTCTATTGCTTTCTCATTAGTCTGAGTCAAGATCTTGGCCAAGCCTTGGCCTTTAACTAACTTAGTTGGTTTAATCTCTAAGTTATACTCCTGAATTTTAGATACCCATGTGCCCCTTATTCCTAAGTAATCTTGTTGGGACAAGATGTCTTTTACTGCAGTATGGGGGACATACCCTATGACCTTTGAATAGCCAATGTATGTTCTGAAATGTTTTAGAGATTTGACTAAGGCATGGGCTTGCTTTTCCATAATAGTATACTTCAACTTTGAATTCTGTAAGGCTCTACTCATGAAAGCAATAGGCTGCTCGAACCCTTCGAAGTTCTTCTAGAGCAAAACACCAAGAATGGTGTCCTCGGAAGTAAAGGAGAAGATCATGAAATCCTTGGAGTAGTCCGGGCTGACTAAGATAGGAGATTCAGTGATGGCTCTTTTGATGCATTTGAAGGCTTCCCTACCCTCATTAGTCCACTCAAACTTACCATCCTTTTTCAACAGCTTTTGTAAAGGTTTCATGTACTCAGCTAAGTTCGGGATAAATATTCTAATGAAATTGATGTGCCCATTGAAAGATTGAAGAGCTTTGACATTTTTAGGCAAGGTGATCTTTTTAATGGCTTCGATTATTTCAAGGTCAACCTTGACCCCATCCTTGGAGATGATGACCAAGAAGCTTGCCTTCATCGATGCCAAGGACAGACTTGGCCGGGTTTAAGGAAATACCATATTTCCTACATCGTTCAAAAACCTGCTTGAGGTGATTGACATGGCTGGATCTTTCTTTGAAAAAACAGTTAAGTCATCTTGATAAATTTCTATGATTTTACCAATCAACTCCTTGAAGGCATAGTCCATGGCCCTTTGGAAGGTAGCCCCAGCATTAAGAAGGCCAAAAGGCATCCTCAAGTACTCAAAAGTACCCCAAGGGGTTGTGAATGTGGTTTTGTGTTTGTCTTCTTCATGGATAACAACCTGGTTGTATCTTGAAAATCCATTAAGCATGGACATCATACTAGATCCAGCGACCTGTTGGAGGAGGGTCTCCATGTTGGGAAGAGGATAGTTGTCTTTCTGACAAGCAATGTTTAGGTTTCTGAAGTCTATGCATATCCTCAAACTCCCATTCTTCTTTCTAACCACAACTAAGTTGGAACACCACATTGAATGTCTGGTAGGAGCTATGATTCTTGCTGCTAACATTTTCTCTAACTCCTTCACAATAGGGGCCAACTTAGGATTTATTTGCCTAAGTTTTTGACGGAAAGGTTTGGCCTTTTGACATTCAGGCTTGAGAGGGATGGTATGCTGGAAGACATCCTCTCGATATGCTTTTAATTCATCATAAGTAAAAGCAAACACATCCCTATATTCTTTCACAAGATTGATTAAGTCATTCCTTTCCTTTTCTAAGGTTCCTTTTCCTATTTTTATCATCTTAGGTTCGTTTTTTGATCCAAGGTTTACTTCAATGTAGTCTCCCGGTTTCATTTGGTCAATGTTGTTCTTCCTTCTATCATGTCTGTCAAAGATTTGCTCAAGTCCAACCAGGCCCCGAGATACCGGATTATGAAATTGATCACCTTCTCCCAGATACTCTTTACCCTGCTCCTGCTCATTAGCTTTGAAATTTGAGAACTCATCTATACTGTTAATAAACTTTAAGATTTGTTCATCATCCTTAAACACCTGCCAATGTTCAATATTATCAGGCACAGATGGTCTAAAGTTTATCTCTAGTGGACAGTCACCTCCTAACATTTCTTCCGATGGTTAAGTGTTGATGCTGAAACTGCTAACTTGTAGGCTGGACTATTCTGATCTCTAGGGATTGCTTCTATGTTTAAGGCATCAAAGAATTCCATGGTGTCCCAAACTACATTTCTATACTTCTTTAGTCTTTGACACTTACATGCAAATTGGCCCCTGATTTGTTGGACAACTAAATCTGAGTCACCCTTGATGCTTAGCAATTTTATACCTATGTCCTTGGCTATTTCAATACCCAGTAGAAGTGCTTCATATTCTGCTACATTGTTGGTAGCCTCAAACTCTAACCTGAAAGCAAAGTTGAAAATCCTACCCCTAGGTGAAGTTATCACAACCCCAGCCCCTTTTCCAGCTCTAGAGTATGCACCATCAAAATTCATCTTCCACAACTCATCAACCGTTTCATCCTTAATTTTTTCTTGAATACGGGCCAAAAAGGTGGAGTTAATCTGATAGATTCCATGCTCATCAGAGTTATACACACATTGGTTTAATGGATTTTGAGGATTTTCACCATGGTACCTCTTCTCTTTCTCGGAATACAATTTAACAAGTGAAAATTAGGATGTTGGCACAGTGGCATAGGTCCAATCCATTTGGATTGATCCTCCTAAAGTGGCACCCCACTTCCTAGAAAGCAACATCCCCCACTTATCTGGTACATCAACCTCAACCTCAACCGGTCTAGAATCCATGGCACATACATTCTGGTACGGTCTTGTAGTTTCTAAGTTAAGCTGTTGCATGACCTTTTTAGTCATGATGCTAGAACTAGATCCTGAATCTAACATACAATTATGTAGAAGAAGATCACCTATCATCAATGATACATAGAAAGGGGGATGATCTTCTTTTCTTGGGTCCCTAGCATGTAGAACTATAGGAGGATCGGCAAAAACATTGCTTGAGGTTCGTTCCACGGTGTCAGATAAAGTGACCTTCTTAGGGGTGGAAGGCTTTGGAGGGTTTGAGAGAGGCTCTAAAGGTGTTGAAGGACTCGAATCAATTGGGGAATCTAAGATTTTCAAAAGTTTTTCTTTTTGTCTAGGTATTTTACATAATTCTAAAATAGGCACTGGAATTTTAGCATTAACCAACCAATTACCCAAATCAAAGCATAAATCAGTTGACATATTAGCATCATTTGGAATTGTTACCTTAGGAGTATTCTGTGTGGAAGGTCCTTCACTTGCTTTCCTTTGATAGGTCACACCCTTGAACTTTTGCATGTTGTTAACCTGTTATTTTGAAGGTTTTTCACCGAAACACTTAGTCAGATTATCCATTTTTTGACTATGTTGTTCCACCTCTCTCCAATTTTCTTTGGAAATATTATGCATATCACCAACATTGTTTATATATTCAGGCTCACTTGATGACGCTCTGGGACCACAACCTTCAGGAAAACCATGTTCTTGAACATAGCATGCATAATGGTAGGTAGATAGCTCATGAAAGTCTTCACAAGCTGTAATGTTCCTAAAAATGAGATGCATGCAAACCCTAAAAGTGAGATGCATGCAAACCCTAAAAGTAGCATGTATGCAAACCCTGAAAGTGAGATGCATGCAAACCCTAAAAGGTATATAAGAAGGTTGGTTGAACCAAAAGGGTATGATTGTTATTATTCATCTTTTCGGAGACAGGTTTGGAGAGCTCGGTGAGCTATTGGTGTTGAGGACGTAAACCCTTGACAAATATTGGTTTCGATGGTGAAATCTATCCATCCTAGCTAAGTTCAAGGATAGATTACCCGAATCTATCATTTGTGCTTCAATGAGAATAAGTTTGTGGAGTGTTAGGGCAGCGAATCAACTTATATCATAGCTGGGTGAATCATCTTCATTAAGGATTATTATGACACAGATTTCATGCTTGTTTGAGAAGAATATCATCACTTTTTGTGTTGGACAGAGAAAGGGCAAGTAGACCAACTCGTGGTAGGCTGTAGAGGACAGTTCCATACCAAATAGTACCCTTCTGTACTATTCCGTACAGATCCGTACATATTCCGTACTTCATACCTAAGCCCTGTTCCTCCATGTTGAAGGTCATGGTCATCTAAATTATCCCTTGCCATCTCTAGACAGGTAGCACCCTGATATCATAGCATATAAAGTAAAATATTTGCCAGTAGATATACAGCTGTTGGGTGAAAAGAGGATGCATTATTGAAGACAGTCACAAGGGAAAATTGTGGCCGTCATTCCTCTCCTGCTGGTTCAAATATTGTGTTTATTCGTTAATGAGAAGATCGTCTACCTTGTTGGTTGTGTTTGCTAAATTCCGGGACTGATTCCTTCACTAAACTGTGGGTTCAGAAGAAGGGAAACTCTATACCTCAGAGATCAGCCACCTACAGGAAATATACCAGATCTACCCATATCGCTGCTACAGAATTTATCCTTGGGTCGATTGGTATTGTCACTGCTGTTGTAAAGGTGGTCAAACCAGTCATAGAAGAGGGCTCAACACTGGAGAAAAAGGAGTCCTTTCACTGTGCATCTGGGTAAAGTGCAGGCTGTATGTAACCACAAAAATCAGGTCAGAAATTCATGTGTTATTGGACCTTAATATTATTCATATTAATCGTTGTCTACAAATAATATATCTACAACACTTTCCCTGAGTTATGAATGTTACTTGCATTGGATATTTTATTGGTGTTGGAATAATGTTTATTGATGGCAATTAATGAGTAATGGAACCACTATGAAACTCCTACACAATAATTAAACACATAGTAAATAATCTGATTGGAAGAGAAGGGTAGAATCCTACAGCACAGTGTATTGTTGGACAAAGGTAGACAAGTTTAACAGCTTGAATTCCTGATTAGTATACTTGATATAATATATTGCTGCCTATCTTGCAAAGCCATGAGAAAACCATAAATTATAAACTCAACAAATCAGCAGTCAAATCAGCAGTGGATATTTGAAGTTCTTGACACACACAAAGTAGCCAGTAATTGAGATCAGATTTAAGGCAGTATATTACAGTGGTATCAGAGCTATTTTCATTGCTAGCTGTGGGCATGCAAAAATTATAAATGAATTCAGGAGACCCATACAACATTACTTACTGGAGACAGAGGGGTAGAGACAGTAATAGAGGAGAAGAGGAGTTAGAGGACATAGATTTGGGGGACAGAGAGTATTAGTCTGGAAAGGGCAAAGAAACAATGGCCGATGATGATAGAACAACTTTCAATAGCCTCATATCAGCCATAAAAGAACTCACTACTGGGCAAAAAGAAATGATGAGTACCTAAAGGCAAATAACAGAGAAAAATGGGCCCACCCCACACAGTCCCTTGTTTCCCAATAGTGATAGGGTATCCACCAGCAGTAGTAGGGAGCACTTACATATCAACATGCAGAGCCATACCCATATATACAAGCCTTTCCGACCCACCATGCTTCAATTCTTAGATAGTCCAGCTGCAGTGCCTCTAGCACAAGCAGAGCTAGAAGAATCCATGAGTGCCTATCTGAGGGAGTATAGAGCTTTAGGAGAGGACCTCCATTCAGCCATGACATTCACTGATTTCTTCCAATTTAAAAGTAAGAACAAACCTAGAGCTTACAATAGGCCTTTCATCCAGAATTATGAGTTACAGCGCACCGTAGGGAAACTGACTATCCCCACCTTTGAGGGCACCCGGGGTGGCCTAGCCTGGAATTGGGTGCAGAAGTTGGATACATACTTCTAGCTCAACCCCATGATTGAGACAGATGCCATTAAATAACATGCCATGTGCATATGTTCTAATTTAAGTGAAGTCCTAAGATCTGAACGCTAAACTAAGTTGGAGTCTATGACAAATAAAGCAATGAAATAAGAGAAAGAATTATTTTTTCTACTTTCCCTTCCTTTTGGTACCAACACAATCTCCATGGCCACAACTGCCCACACAATTGTAGTAATGGATCTAGAGGTAATTGTTAAGATGAACTTGGACAAAAGCTCCCGTTATTGGAGTTTTGGTCTGGGTGAGCATTGAAGTAGATGGAGTTGATAGGTGTTGGTGCAAACAATTTCCTTGTAAAGTGGTAGTCTCAAGACTTTTGGGTTACTTCGAAATTATTTACACCATGTTTGGGGGTGCTTCATAAGATTTTGGGGTACATGGTGTATGATTAACTGTTGGATGGTTTGAGATGGATTACAATATGAGAGATGGATCATGATGGATATGCATCGTTGAGATAGCTTGCTCAATGGATGCTTGACCTTAGTTGATTGTAGGCTCGATGTTCTTCTCTTAGGTGTTGGAGGTTTGGCAGTTTGGTGGACGCCCTTCATTGATGCTTCATGGAGGAGCCATTTGTTTAGAGAGTTCCCTACTAGGGATGTGGAACATTGTGCATCATGGAGGAGGGATTCAATAACTAGTTGGCATGTGGCAGCTTGGTTTCTTGTTCTGAGGATCGTAGATGGCTCAAGGATGCTTGGGGATTTTCCAATGTTCTTGTAGGGGGTAGTTGACATAGTGGAGTACATTGCTTAGGAGGAAGATGGAGTCCATGGAGGTTTGTGATGGAGTGGTGTGGACTTGCCTTGCGTATCTACATCACCTTGGAGTCATTATTGTGGACAACATCGGCAGTGGAGCATGGCACTTGTACTCTAGAGTGGAGGTCTCACTTATGTGGCTTGAAAGGGCTCATGTAGGTTGGTTGTAAGGGTTTGTGTCAACATAGTATTGGCAACCTACCTTACCTCTTATATAAATATAGGAAGGAAAGAGTCTTTCCATTCATATCATTATTTGTACTCTTTTCTTTGTACTTAGCTTCTTGGAGGAAGTCACTCGAGTTTCCTCATGAGCCCTGTTACAATACACATGTACCCAACGCACAACACCAGGGAGAGAGGGCCAATGTTTTCGTCCAGGAGGGGTGTTATTGAGCAATGGTGGTCATGGCTGGGCCCTTTGGGCATCCTTTAGGGGTACTATGGCCTAATGGCACTGCTAGCTGCCCTTTATTGGGGTTTTTAACCTCGAGGTTGGTGTCCGGGGCCCCTAAGGGTTGACCACTAGGTCACATGGCGCCATATCCTGTTTACGAGTTTCGGTGGCCTCTACTTCAGCTACGAGACACTCGTCTTCATTTGCAACCACTTTGGACACCCTCCTGGCCCTTCAGTCAATGGGCACTTGCTCTTCTTGGCCTTATCTCCTCAGAGGAAAGGAACCCTCTATGCCAGGCCTTTTCATGCTTTGAGGAGGGCATTGATGGATTTTACAACATTCTAGGGGTTAGATGAGTTATAACGCCCTCCCTCAAGCTCACTCCAGCCTTTCATTCGGAGTGATTTGCTTATTTGAGCGTGTTTTGGTGCCTGGGTGTATAAATACCCCAGGTAGCCTACCTTGAGCCTACCTTAGGCTATATTTTATTATTATTTTGTTTTAATTCAAGTTAGACATTTTATAATTTCAAATTGACATGTTTTAAGGCATGTAGGCCTGGATATTTTGTAAAAAGTGAGTGTGAGATCATATAAATAGATCTCCTCAATTTAATTTTAAAGACAAAACTTATGGGATAATACGCTATGCATTTGTTATACCCTTGCTAGGGCTCTTTGGAGAGATGCGCCCTCAAGTTCTTGAGGAGGTTTTTCTGGGTTAATGCAAGCTTTTTTTTGGCAATTCTTTGGCGAAATTCTTTGCTAGGTGATGTTTTGATTTGTTGGCTAAACACGAGCACAAGGAGGTTAAGCTTCTTATCTCTTTGTTTGAATGGTGGTTGATGATGCATGTTCGAATCTAAATGGTAGCCCTAGTGCAACATTTTCTCCTAAAATAGGCCATTGCCATCCTTCTTGTCGCCTTAGCTGGTTGAGGCGTGTCTCTTTGTGAGGGTCATCTAGGGTTTTTACCTTAGTTTTTCTAGGCTAGTTGTTTGACCTAGGAACTCGTCCTCTCTAGGTTAGCCATCCTCCCTAGATGCCCTAGGTTGTGGCAGGGCTTTTTGCTAGGGTTAGTTCCCTTGGTTTTCACACATTTTCTCTTCTAAAGAAACCTAGTTCTAGGGTTAGTTTAGGATTAGTTTAGGTTAAATTTAGGTCTGCAATTTTATGTTAGAAATTGTAAAAATAATTTTTTTCTTTTTTGCACTTTCGGCCTAGCCTTTAAATTCCTAAAAATCCTAAGGCGGAACTATAGGGAACCCTAAAAAATACAAAAATCCTAAAATCCCTAAAATCTGCACCAAAACTCCAAATTTACCCTAAAACAGTCCTAACAGCCCTAGGGCTGCTTTTTCTACCCTTTTCTCCTCCTCAAGGCCCTAACTGACCTTGGTTCTGTCCTCTAGGACAACCCTAAGGCTGTTCCTTCAACTCAGGATGTGACTACAACAGCCCTAAGTCTTCAACCTGCTCCTAAACCTACCCCATTCTGTTCTAGCAGTGCCTTTTACCTTCTTCTTTAACCCGTGGCCTTCCCAACTCCCCTCTCCTCACCTTTGGTTCTGTTTCCTAGGGCTGCTAATAGCCCAGAGTGATACTCTGTGGCAATCCTTTATTACCCTACAGGGCTGCCCTTTACAGTGGCAGCCCTCCCATACCTTGTTCTCACATCAACACCTGCACGCAACATACAAAACAGTGGTTAGATAATCATAAGTTGCTTGCATTTGACACCAAAAGGTGGACTGTTAACATCGTCTAATCCAATCTACACACAGTCTGCATACAAATTACACATACAGTAAGTTACATGCTTGAAAGGGGATGAAATCATTTGGTTAATGTTTTACTACATGCACTATAGTGAATACTTGTTTATGCTGGTCCTGTTATGTTGATGATGCCAATAATGCTAACGCTGCTATACTGATATTACTGCTAGTGCAAACAATACCAATATTGTCAAAACTGATACGTACTGCTGCACATTGCCATATACACACACAAAGGTCATGTTTAATGGTAATCATTTCTTGAATATGGTAATTCATAAATGCTGTCGCAATTATCTTAGTGAAGGACTGATATATGATATAGCTGCTACTTGGAATTGTTTGAATACCATTTAGAGTCGGCTAGGGTGAATACGTTGTTCCTCCACACATATTTTCTTCCAGACTTGGGGTTGTTGGTTAGTCAATGCAAAGTTGGTTAAATGAACATAATACAATATGAAATCTTGTTGAACTTCGTAATGCTGCTATAAATGTTTGAATAAATGACCGATGCATACATGCTGTACTAACTACCTATATCATTAATTAATGCTTGTTGCATACACTACTGAACTTAAGTAGTTGTTTGGTGGTGTCATATATGGTTATGTTTCACACTTTTGTATGTTTATTAGTTTTGTATATTGCAAGTGGATGACATGCTAGTAGTAATCCTAATGAGTACATGCAACTGCTAATAACGCTTGTTTTTAGGCTGATATACTACTGCAATAATAACCATACAAATCATACAACTCCTTTTGCTCACTCTCTAGACTCCTTTGGGCACTGAACACTGACAACCTCGAAAGAAATTATTTTGGTGTTTAGTGTCTTTGTAGAGTCAAAATAGGGCTCTCCCCTAGCAGGCTTAGGCTTCCGAAGTAATTGGGAGAAGTTGACTAAGGTGACAATGGTCACTTCATCGTCATATCATGTGTGCTTACTGGTGGTTTGGACTGCCATTTCAACTGGTAACAAGCCCTAGGTGGAGTTTTGAAGTGTAGAGGAGATGTCTTCACTCGGATTTTGCTCTCGTGACTAGGGTTTGCTCTTGTGGAGGAGACAGTGGTATTAATCACTTTTCTTTCTCTCTCTTGACTCTTAACTTGTACTCCCTCTCTCTCTCTTGGAGTTGTTAGGGTTTCTGGTCTTGGAGTTTCTTGGAGTATCTTGGAAGTTGGAGGTCTAGGGTTAGGGTTTAACCCTTGGAAATTGGGGATTAGGGTTTTGAGAGAAAACCCTATGTTGGATTGGTGAAGAAGAGAAGAGAATGATGTGTTGCCTTGGAGTTTGTGTTGTATTGATTTTTGCATATTCCATCTCCTTAGTTGAGCTAGAGGTTTGTTGATTTACCTAGCTAGGGCTTTTTGGATAGTTGGAGTTTTGTACTAACCTTGAGAGAAGGCTATGGTATGTACTTGTACTTCATCTGGGGCTTATATATGAAGTTTCCAGCTGTCCATATCTTGTTTTATTTATGCATTGCTATTTACATGTGTTTCGGTCTTGCTGATTAGACATAAGTAAAGGGGCAAATTGTTAACTGTGTTAACATCTAATGAAGAAGATAAGGGGCTGATATTACTACTGTTATTCTGCTGTAAAAGTACATTTTCAGATGTGGTTATTGGTTGATAAGTTGCCCTAGAAGTGGCTGATACTTATCTCATTGTTTGGTATCTTTTCTACTTGAATTGTCATTAATTGTGGGGCTGTTTGATGTGAATTATTGTGATCTTTCCACTGTTGTTTTATATGTTAATTTACAACAGTTCTAAGGTTCGAAATTCTAGGGTTAAGTTCCAGGAAACCTTCAAGAATGTAATGTCCCTTCCTTAATAGGACCTATTTTTCCAAGGTTTCTGGTTCAACACTTCCATCAAACACTTTGCTAACAAGCTGAGATATCCCTGTTAAACATCCCTTATGATTGCTGGTATGTTTTAGGCTTAATGCTGATATGTTCTTGGTACAGGACTTTGATCAAACACTTGTCCTTCACTCCCACTGGTTGCTGGTCTACTTAGATATGGACTGTGAGGATGTACCAGTGATCCTTTTGGCAGAGTTACTTCATCGAACACTTTGCTGTAGTACCCCTTTTGACTTCTGATATGACTTATATGTATCTAAGAGCATGTTTGGTTGTTTACTTGGCATGGGAGCTTGTCAAACAGTTTGTGGTCACTTAGTAGAACTATGCATATTTCATTTAACTATCTTATTTCACATTCAGAAAATTCAAGCACATGAATCACAAGAGATCAAAGTTTTATTTCCTGACCTGATAATAGACTTGAACAGTCATACAAATGATGATATGGATATGATTTCTTCGCTGCCCCAAATACTCTTTCATCAAGCTAATCACACAGCAACTATACTGTCCATAAATGTAAATGATTGATATGAGAAGAGTAGCTCCAGCCCACAATATATCTTGGAGAAATGATTGATATGCTGCCCAGAGTTTGTATATAACATGCCCAGATCAGAAATGGCATATACTTGGATACCCAGTCAACAAACAAGTGCCATCTAAGAGGTATGGCCTGCCTGGAGATGATGATATTATATGTTTTCATCAATATGGTACGAAGAGGATGATGCCATTGCCCACGGCCCCCTTATCACTCTATCCACCTGGGTATGCTTGCCCAGAACTGCTGGAGGAGGGAGTACGGCCCAGACTTGAAGTATACTGCCCACACAAAGGAAAACTTGCTCCAGCAATGAATATGACTGCCTAGAAATCGATAGTACTATCCAGAACATTAGTATGAGTGCCCAGACCTCTGAAAGTGACCATGATTTGACAGGAGAGATGCCTTCTTCGAGCCTCTGCCCTCTTTAACACGATTTTGACAGCGATTCTTCAAGGTGTAAGCGGCTTGCCCTTCAATAAACAAGCCAACTTTGAAATGCAAGTGCGTCCTTCCTCCAAGTGCCCATAAACTCCATAAATCTCTTTGAATCTGCACTTCACGGCATCGGCATGAAGTACAATGGCAAAATCTGAATGATCTTCATCTTGCCTCCCAAGTCAACTAGGGTAGATTGTTTCACTACCGAAATAGATTTTCCCTCTTAAGGTTTTTGTCCCAAGAGTCACAAGCCCAAAAGCTCTCCAAAATCACTTTCCAAAATATAAACTCATAAATGAATGGGAATGAGGTCGATTTCCCTTTTTAAACGCATTTTCCCCTTTTGACCACTTTTTCCCTTTCCTTCCCATTTTTACCTTTTTCCCGTGCAACTTTTAATTAAAGTGGCTTTATAAAGCCAAAGTCACTTCTTAACCCCATTTTTTAAGATAATTACTCAATGTCACTTTTTAGTGTTTCTTTTTGCCCAACTGACATTGAATAATTAATTAATTAATCCCCCTGATCATGCGGACACAGTCCAAAAGTCAACTCCGTTAGCAGAGCAATAGAACATAAAATTGGGGACATTACAAGGAAGAAGGTGAAATTTCAGATTTTGCATTAATTGCCTGATTGCATGAAATTTCAGCACTGCCGAGGTTTGAGCATGTTGATTTCTGACTCATATGTGCATATTCTCTTTACAGTATGTTGGCGACTATAAATCTTTCAGGTGTTAGTTGTGGAAACTGTAATGAATTTTTTTAAGAAACCTTCCTTTTGTGTTAATGAGCTACTTTTGTGTTGCTTAATCATCACATTAGAGCTGAGGCTATTTTGCATTATTCATTTTTGAATGTGTAGTCTTTTTAGTGAGAAATCAGACATGCATGAGTAGTTTTGTTTAGCAATGCAGAGGTGGGCATGTTACATAGGATTATTTTGAAAACAGGAAAATCTGCCAGTTCTATTTTTGTCTGCCTGGGAAAAGCCTAACAACTCCTGTAGTCATTTTGTCCCGTTAACTACCCATTTTGAACTTTTGTATTGAGCTTATTAACAGCAACAAAACTAAAACAAAAGGCTGAGAAGATCAAATAAATTAGGCTGTACTTTCTGATGTTTTCAAAACTTAAGCTCTTCGAAAGTGCATTGATAGCTTTGTTATATTGTCTACTTCTTCATAGAGTTTACACAAAAAATTAGTACAATTTTTTTTAACATTATAAAGGTGCTGATGTAACCGAAGTATCTTCTGAATGTTGCTGTTAATAGCTGTCTTTCTTTGTAATTCAGACTTTAGTTCTTGACTTGGCAAGCTATAGCATTCTCTTCTGGCTCAGGGGCAGCAATTTAGAATATCACCATAAAAGACTCAACCACGAGAAGGATCAGTTTAAATCTTAAAAGCGATATTTGTAATGTCGGGCATTTTGTATAGAAACCAATTCATTGTCTGTCTTTGTATTACCCAGTTTCACAGATAATATTTCATTGCTTTTATTTCTGCTGTTCTGTTAACTGCTTACATGCAATGAAGATAAAGAACTTCTATAATTTATTAGTTTGATTGGTATTTATTAAATGTTTGTCTGTTATCGATGATTCATGTATTTTAATTTATTTATAAAGTAGTTATTTGTAGGATCAATTTATGTAACTTTCCATGGAAGTAGTAAGCTCAAATTTCAATAACATTGGTTTTCTGCAGATTGGACTGAGACAATGGCGATACTATGATTATGGTCCTAAGGAAGTACCCCCAATTGTTTGTCTTTCAGGCACAGCAGGGACTGCTGATGTGTTCTACAAGCAGATTTTGTTTCTGTCAATGAAGGTATAGCCTTATTAATCAAGCTTTGTTTACCCTAGAAAGAACCAATGTAAACCCTAGAAAGAACCAATGTAAACCTTAGGGAAGACTAATTAAAGAAAAGAGTAAAATTAAATATTATTTTTTTATTTCCCCAAGGTGGGTTGGCCCCAATAAGACTCAAGTCGGTCGAGTAAAGTCACTTGAAAAATCAATATAAATAGGAGGCATCCTTCATTTATTATTCGCTCATAGTAAGTTTGCTCCATCATAAGAAGGTTTGCTACTGCAGCCAAGAGTGTTTTCTGGGGTTGTAGCTTTGAGAGACTTCTCTCTCTCTCTCTCTCTTTTTCTCTCTTCTCTTAGAAGCTATCATCTCTATATGAAGGTTTGCTGGGTTTTTCTTGATTGGGTTTCTCAGGATAAATTCTTGTGTTCTTTGTTTCTGTGCTTTGTCTTTCTTTTAGAGATCCTATTGTTTATTTGCAATTAAGTTATACTGCTATAATCTTGTAAAAACTAACATGGTATCAAAGCAGTTCTAGAAGAGGCCATTGCCAAAAGCTAGGATTTTGCCTTTTAAGGCCTTCACTCATCTCTCCAGCCAAGTTACATTCCAAGTTTGAAGTGTGACATACACAGGTGTTTTGCACAGATAAAGGTAAGTTCTATGGTAATGATGATATGTTGATACAGTGGTGTGATTTAGTGATGAAGATATGATGATGCCCTACAAACTATGATTGCACTCCATGATATGATGATATATTCCTATATATGATGATGCATACTACTGTAAGTTGATGATGCATACACACATTGATGACATGATACTACTATGATATGATGACATACTTGTGATAAACAAACAGTGATTTACAATGACAGTGGTATGTATGAGATGCATATATGATGCATGCTAGATGACTGTGATGTGGTAAAATATATGATGATTGTGATACCTTATATGACACTCCATACACTTCATGAGGATGTTGTATGATGAAGTATGTATACAATGATGTATACAATTGAGATGTATACTGTGGTAAATGTTCAGTGAGTAATGTAGATCCATTTATGATGATGCCTTATACATGATACAAACCCTATGATGAAGATGCATGCTACTACCTTGATGTTGATTGCTTGATGACACACACAGTGACCTTGTTGATGATCTTGATACCTTGATGAAGACCAGCAGTGTTGATGAACAATATTGATGCATAGTCTGAATGTTTGATGCATCGGAAAAGTTGGTAGAGTGATGAAGCAGAGATTGAACAGTGTTGCAGCAGTGAAGAATGATGAGCAAAAAGGGATTGACCAACAGTGATTGATTGCAATGAGTGATGAGAAGAGGTTGACCAGCAAAGATTGAAGTGTAGAGGCACATGAGCTGAGATTGATGCAAGTGGAATCTTGCACTTGAGGATTGGACTCCTCAAACCCTTCTTAGTTGGAGCTAAGAAAACTAGGCTGGGTCCTGTTACAAGAGTTGGTGCTTTTTTCATTTGTTAGTGCTGATTGTAATTGAGAAGATTATAGTTTTCTATTATCATAAATAAAGATCAAAACTACATATATCCTTGTGTCTCTATTGATGTGATGATTGTGCTTATGACTCATGATTGATTTAGCTGTTGTACTTGATAACATAACGCTTGATATACTCTGATTGATAAAAGAAGGTAAAAAGTTTATAATTGCTCTCACACTGATTCACTCCCCACCTCTCAATGTGGCCATTGTGTCCAACAGATGGGGTATAACGCCCTCCCTCCAGCTCACTTCAACCTTTCTTTCAGAGTGATTCGCTTATTTGAGCACATTTTGGCACCTAGGGGTAAAAAATTAAAATACCCCAGGTAGCCTACCTTGAGCCTACATTAGGCCATTCTATTGTTATTATTTTGTTTTGATTTTAAGTTGATATTTTATAATTTCAAATTGACATCTTTTATAGCATGTAGTCCTGTATCTTTTTGTAAAAAGTGAGTGTGAGATCATATAAATAGATCACCTCACTTCATTTGAAAAACAAGACTCATGGGATAAAACATTATGCATTTGTTCTACCATTCTTAGGACTCTTTGGAGAGATGCACTCCTTTGATGGAAGATTTTTCTGGGTTATGCAAGCTTTTTTCTTGGTGTTCTTTGGTGAAATTCTCTTGCAAGGTGATGCTTGGATTTGTTGGCTAAACACTAGCACATGGAGGTTTAGGTTTCTTATCTCTTTGTTTGAATGTTGCTAGATGATGCATGTTCATGACTAAATGGTAGCCTTTGTGCTGCATTTCTTCTAGAATAGGCCATTTCCAGCCTTCTTGTCACCTTAGCAAGTTGAGGCATGTCTCTTTGTGAGGGTCCTTTAGGGTTTTCCCTTAGTTTTCTAGGATAGTTGTTTGACCTACTATCTCTTCCTCGCTAGGTTAGCCGTCCTCCCTAGATGCCCTAGGTTGGGCAGGGCTTTTGCTAGGTTAATCTCCCTTAGTTTTCACACCTTTTCTCTTCCAAAACCTAGTCTAGGATTAGTCTTAGGTTAGTTTAGGTTAGTTCCAGGTTCCTTAAACCCCAGCCCGCCCTCACTGCCCTTCAACGCAGGCCCTAACAACCTGCTGCTACCTTCGCTATATTTCCCTAACCGTCACTGCCCTAGTTAAACCCTTTCCTAAACCCTTGCAACCCTATAACAACCCTAGTCCAATCCTCTTGCCCTTTTTCGACATTCCCACACCTTCGCTAGGGCCTCCCTCTCTCTCGGCAGCCTCCTAAACCTCCTCCCTAAGGCCTTCTTCTTCCTCGCTGCCTTCGTTGTTCACCTTTTCACCCTCGGGTCTGCCCTTAGGGCAGCCCTTGGGCTGCTCCCATACCTCAGGTTTACTGCTGCTAGCTCATTGCCTATTCACAAGCCACTCCATCACCCTTCGCAGCCCTCCAAACCACCTTGATTGGCCTACTGTAGTCTCGGTCTGCTCCCCATAGGACTCTCCTTCTCCCATCAACCCTTGGGTCTGGTTTAAGGCAGCCTTTGGGCCATTTCCCTACCCTTGGTCACCTCCCAAAACAGTCTCTTCTATCCTGTAGGGCTGCCCTTACAGTGGCGGCCCTCCCTATATGCCTGGCTGCTGCTCCTAAACTTCCATATCGACCCTGCATACAAACAAACACATTGATGTTAGTTAGCATTACAAAGTTATGTTGGTAATCACATTTGTACTCAATACTGTTGATACTTCAATGCTGTTATAGCTTTCTATTTGGGGCTGTTAGAGGTGCCACTAAAGTAGGCTATGTGTATCTATTATATTTACATACATTGCTCAACGATTAACATTCAAATGACCACTGCTGTCGCATGTGGCTTGCTTTCGGACTTGATATATTAATGTGGTGAATCCATGGTTATTGCTGTGACATTTGAATAAGGGACTGATATATACTGCTATATATATGCATATGTGGTTATCTGGTGGATCATCTGTATTTGGCTTTGATTACTCAGTAAGGATGTAATTCATGTATTCTTATATATCACAATTGTAACTAGTTCCATTGGAACAAGTTGGGTATGCATTTGACTTATCTTTAAATCCATATACATGCTCACAATCAGTGAAGCACAACTCGGGAAGGACTCGCGGGTACTCGCGAGTCTACCCGAGTCAAACCCCAAAATGAGTAATCGTTTCATACTCGGCCCAGACTCGCCAACCTGGCACAAACTCGTCTACTCGCCAATACTCGCGTGTACTCGGTAGAGACTCGGTCGGACTCGCCTGAAATCGAAGTGGAATCCTGCAAATCCATCGCCGTTTCCATCCCCCTTCCGTTTTCTCTTTTATAATTCATGTTTGCTCTTCTGAACATCATTCTTTAATGATATGTGCACAGTGCAACTCTTCTCTTGCAATCCGCAGATCACTCACTTGCTTGGCTGTATGTCAGTGTGTTTGGTTGGGTTGGGTATAATGAGCTCCCGCCTTCTTTTCCTTGTTACGATGCTGCTTCTTAACTATAGTATTTATGCCCAGGGTTTTCCATCTTATAGAGATTGCGCTCCTTACACTATAGGTAGTTCCATTATCCAATATCATTTTGGACAATGTGGCGTTTTAGATGTGATTATTCAAAATTCAGAGTTTTGAAAATGTTTTTTAATTTTAATAATATAATTTTTTATATAAAAAGTTAATTTTAAAATTTTGAGTTGATTGAGATAAAATTATATAAGTTTCCATATACCATAGAGTTTTGAAAATGTTTTTATAATATAATTTTTTATATCAAAAGTTAAATGTTTTTATAATATAATTTTTTTATATAGAAAGCTAATTTTTTGAAAATGTTTTTATAATATAATTGTTTATATAAAAAGTTAAATGTTTTTATAATATAATTTTTTATATAGAAAGTTAATTTAAGTTGATTAAGATAAAATTACATAAGTATCATAGAGTTTTGAAAATGTTTTTATAATATAATTTTTTTATATAAAAAGTTAATTTTATGTCGATTAAGATAAAATTACATAAGTATCATAGAGTTTTGAAAATGTTTTTATAATATAATTTTTTTATATAAAAAGTTAATTTTATGTCGATTAAGATAAAATTACATAAGTTTCAATATAGTATATTTAGAATTTGTTTGCTTAAATAATAAATATTAGTCTTAATGTCAATGGTGCTCGCACAAATACATTGGTATCTGCTATTAATATAAAGTGTGAATATGGTTATTGATGTACTTTCCTTTATTTTTGGCTTAAAATTTACCATATTTTAAGCTTTTTTCTATTTGCCGAGTCTGTCCCGAGTCTTTCCCGAGTCGATGAGTCATATGCCAACCGAGTCTTTGCCGAGTCCGAGTCGTGCAACATTGCTCACAATACATCCATTTTTGATTGACTCCATTAGGCACTAGTCACTAATATCCTCGAAAGAGAATATCTTTGGTGTTTTGGTGTCTTTTCAGAGTCATAATAGGGCTCTCCCCCAGGAGGCTTAGGCTTCCAAAGCAGTTGGGAGAAGTGACTAAGGTGACAGTGGTCACTTCCTCCTCACATGCTTGCCGGTGGCTTAACCTCCATTTCGACTGGTAACAGGGTGCACTTTCCAAATTGCTTATTTGCTTGGTCAAGGTGGTTAGCATGGCACATTTCACAAAGGTGCCTTATCTACTCCAAGACTATTTTAATATTTGCCTTATCAATGAGGTTACTTATGCATGGTTTGAGTCATTATAAGAAGTTGTTACATGTTGTAAGAAGTTAAGTCATGTGTGGAGGTTGTTATACATTGAAAGAAGTGCCTTAAGGGAGCCACACATGGCTCATGAAAGTTGTTACAGGTTGGCTCATGAAAGTTGTAGGGCACACTTATTTTGTTAACTGCTGATGTAGTTTGGCTTGGAGTTTTGTCAAACACTATTAGCAATAGCTTGAAAACTGATTTGGAGGATCCTGTAGGTGTTTAATGCTAGCTTGTCTGATTTATGTCTCATATTTGGTTTGGTTTAGCATGTGTATTATCTTGGTGAACTCAGTTTAACAAATACCACTCCATTACACAGTCATTTCCAGATTTACATGATGAAGTAGCAATAGTGAACAATCTTTTAATAACTAGGAGTAACAAGCTTCCAATGGGTTGATGTAAATACAAACTCTGATCTAAGAATAGAAGTAACTTACAGGTTTACTTATGGACTTGTGGCAACCATCTTCTACATAGGAAATTTATTGACAGGCTTAAGGAAAATATAGCAGCGCTGGATATGGCTTTCCTGTAGTTGTCCATGTGCTAGCAGACTTCAGTTTCTTGTTGTAGTAGCTCTTCCCTTGACCCAAATTTGCAGTAAACTCTCTCAATTGATTGTTAAATGCTCCCTAGTGCGCACAATAGTAACAACCATCATACCTGTTGCCGCCTTACACACACCTGGGGGGAACGCAACAAAAATTATCAAGCTGCTTGGTGTGTCCTTGGGGGCAAGTCTTGAATCAGGTGTTGTCACATGGTCCTGACTCCTCCATTTAGGCCATTCCTAACGAAGCCAAGGGGGGTAGTCCCTAAGAAAGAGTTTCTAAGACTCTTTGATTTTATTGGTTTATGAATTAGATTGTTTGTTGGGAGTTTGAGAGTAAAAACAGCGAGACAAGATCATTACGAAATAAAGCTTAGTTCAACAACATAAAATAATATAGCATTCACAACCTACGCTGTTGGGAGCGGGAGCGAAAAGCGAATCAAAAGATTTCGTTTTGGGAGCATTTTGGGAGCGCTTTTTATATAATACATATTTTAATATATTTTGATTTGTATATATTAAAAAAACATGTATTATGCCAAATTAGCTATTGAAAACATAGATATAACCATTTAATACACATATGACATCAATCATCTAGGAGCTATGACTTGTAACATTGTCATTGAATGATCAATCATCAACAACATCAACCTTCAAATTTCAACTTATAATATTTGCCATCAACATTCTTTAATAGTTTAACAGATAACATCAACCATGAAATGAAACAAAGCATCATAATATCATATTCAATACCAAAGAGTTGTAAATCATAAGATGATAAGAATCGAGACGCAATCAACAATTTAAAGTTCAAACTTTAAAGTGGGCCATAATGTTTACAAAATAGGCCTTAATAAGCATGAAATACAAAGTACTATGATACTATCTAGTAATCTACTAAGTTTTCCTCTTGTCACGAGAAACTTCCAATTTTTTTCCTTGTGTTCTAGGTGGAATAGGAGCTGCTGGAAGTGATCGTGGAACACGAGAAGAAGATGAATGGTCCCCACAAATTGTCGGACGTTGTGAAGCTAAAGGCAAAACTCCTGCATCTAGAAAACTGCTGTTGGTTGGGGGTGGCATCTTTGATGTATGAATTGTATCACCTTCATGATCACCCAATAGTTCATCCTCCAAGCGCTCTAATGTTGTAATGGCCTCTTTCGATTAGGCCTTGAGGCCCAAAACTGCTAACCTATGTGATTCCTGTGGGTTCGAGCGGTTATTGACAGTTAGGGAATCATCTAAGGACTGATGCCATCCATAGAAAATCTAGGGCATCATCATTAGGTCAAGAAGGGCCACCGGGGCCAAAGGCCACCTTCTTGCATGCCATCCAAGCATTATTTAATGATGCATGCACTCATTTAAGTTTCCATGCGCATGCATGCAAGTCAACTGCAAATTAGAAGATATAGTGACCTAATTCGGTCAAAGATTAGGGTTTTCGCAGTTGAAAGTTATAAAAGGAGGATAAAGTGAAAGGAGACTTCACTTTTGATGATTATTATTTTGAGAGCTCTTGAATAGCAGCACAACGTGCAGCACAACAGCTAGGGTTGGAGACGACGTCTTCAACTAGCGGGGTTTCGGCAGTGAAATATCTGCCCCAGTCTCATTCAGGGTAAGCCATACAGGTTCACCATTTGCTCTTACATTCATTTATAGTTATCCAGTATACGGTGTAGATTGTTGCAAGGACACATGTGCAGCCGTAAGGGGGGTTTTCAGTCAGAAAGCCCTAATTAGTTGCTGGGTCTTCAGATCTCAGTTTTACTTTGAAACTCGGGCACCGTTCTCATCATCGGCATCTCACTCCGGTACCCGGTGATTATCAGATCCGACCGTGCTCATTCGGAGCAGTTATCAGCTATTTCGGGATCAGGGGGGTGTGAGCAGCTGTCTCTCTGGAACAATTCGCTAGCTTGCCTAGAGACCTCCGAAACTCCGCATGTACCAGGCATTCTCTCCGGCACGGGAAGGCTATCGGTCCTGCAAATCGGCAGCTCCATCGGACACCTCCTTCATTGAAAACGTCACCCTTATTTGATCTGGGGTTTCACCGGAAGCAGAAGATATCAGTCCATCTCCGATTCAGTTCTTGATGCTTGCATACTCTCTCAGGAGCAGTCCAGCCAGCTTATTAGTGGTAAGTGTTCATTCTATCTCACAAACCCTAACCCTAATTTTTGCATAGCAGTTTGCATGCCAGGTTGTATCAACATAATTGCATAGGAATAGAAAATATTGAGATTTGGGATATTACAGTGGTATTAGAGCTATCTTCTTGGCCACCTGTGGGCTTAAGAAATGAGACATAGAGGAATACAGAAGGAGACCCTTTTGTAACTTATAGGAGGAGAAAGAGTAGATACACAAGGTAATTTGAGGATATCCAACTAGAAGATGCCAATTCAGACATGGAACAAACAGGTATACACTCAGATAGGGGAAAAGGAACGGGAGAAGAGGAGGATAGGATGGAGTTTCGCAACTTAGTCTCTGCATTGCAAGACTTAGCCAAAGGGCAAAAAGATGTGCTCAATGCAATCAACAGATTATCGGCGAAACCAGAAATGGGTATCAACAGTACACCTCTCTCACCGGTAGATCGAGGATCTACAAGCAGCAGTGGAAAGGTTGCGTACACTAATATGCAGAATACTCCGCACATATATAGCAGACCTTCCAACAGGCCTACCATGCCTCACTTCTTGGCAGATACAGTAGGTGGTCCAGTCATGTAGGTAGAACCTAGCGAGCCTTTTGGGGCTTATTTGCAGGAGTATAGAGACTTAGGGGATGAGTTCCATGCTGCCATGTCCTTTTCAGATTTTTGCAACATGAAGAGTAGGAACAGGCCCAGAAATTTCAACAAGGGTTTCAATCACAACTATGAGTTGCAGAAGACCTTGAGCAGGTTGACTATCCCGAACTTTGATGGGACTCGCGGAGGATCAGCGAGGATATGGGTTGAAAAGTTGGATACCTATTTCCAACTCAACCCCATGACAGAGACAGACGCCATTAAATTGGCTACACTCCACCTGGACGGAGAAGCTCACGAGTGGTGGTACCACGGACTGGTGACATTGGGTCACAACACCATACACTCCTACGGTGAGTTCACTCAGAAGCTCATAGAGAGGTTTGATAGGAAGGATCCAGAGATACATTTCAGAGAGTTGGCTCAACTCAAACAGCCGGTAGTGCAGAAGCCTTCATCTCAGAATTTCAGAGGATAGCAGTCATGGTAACAGATGTGTCAGAGAACAGGTTGACTATGCTATTCACTGAGGCCCTAACAGAGCCACTACGGGGGTGGGTGAAAGCCTACAAACCTCTCACTCTGGAGGATGCCATTAGCAGAGCCAGAGATCTTCAGGATTCAGTCCCCAAAAACAGGTTCCTGCTGAAAACCAATTTTCCTATTAGGGACAAGGACAAGAAACCTTTCCAGTAGGATGTCCCCAAGAAAATATGGTTAGATGAAGACACTAGGAAAGACTTGAGAAGGAAGAAACTATGCTTCACTTGTCAGGAACCATGGGTACCAGAACACAGGTGTGCAGGGAAGGCGAAGGCTCACTACATTGAGGTATATTCGGACAGTGATGAGGATGACTATGAGCAGGAAGCCACAGAAGAACTACGGGCAGCTGAGGAAGAATCACACCAGGGTGATACACCAGAGAAAGTCATTGCTACACTATATGGAGTGCCAAGATTCCATACACTCAGGGTCAGGGGAGTAGTACAGGGTCACAGGGTAGGAGTATTGATTGATGGGGGAGCAACCCACAATTTCATTGACTCCGCTTGGGTAGCCAAGAGGATGTATTTAGACCGAGAAGTTCGAAGGATTCACTGTAGCAGTAGCCGGGAACTCCCGCATGGAGTGCAACTACTGGATTCCAAAATTGAATGTCACTTTAGGTAACTATCAGATGACAGATTCCTTCTATGTGGTGGATGTATCGGATACTCATGTTGTATTGGGTGTTCAGTGACTTTATTCTATAGGGAAATACACTACAAACTACAGGGATTCCAGGGGCCAGACGGCAAACGGGTAGTTTTGAGGGGCATGAACACTTATCCCCCAAAACCGGTCTCGTCACAGAGGATGGAGGCAATACTCCGACAAGATGATATAGAATGGGCTGCAGAATGTTTTGTCACCTTTAGGAAACCCCCAGAGACCAGCACACAACACCCAAGTGACGTTCAAACTTTGCTACAGAAACATGAAAAGGTTTTTCGGGACCTTCCATCAGGTAGACCGCCAGACCGAGGCTTTGAACACATCACCGAGCTAGAGGAGGGGACACAAGCAGTTATCACCACCCCTTACAGGCACCCCAAAAGATACAAGGATGAGATTGAGAAAACAATCAAAGAATTACTGGAGCTTGGATATATTCGGCCCAGTTTTAGCCCCTTTGCATCCTCAGTAGTATTGGTCAAAAAGAAGGATGGTACACTGCGAATGTGCATCGATTATCGAGCACTCAACAAAAAGACCATTAAGAACAGATATCCCATCCCCAGAATTGACGAACTCATGGATGAGCTTCGGGGAGCTAAATACTTCTCCAAGATTGATCTTCGCTTGGGATACCATCAGATTAGGGTAAGGGACCAAGACATCTCCAAAACAGCTTTTCGCTTTCACTATGGTCACTATGAGTTTTTGGTCATGCCCTTTGGACTTACCAATGCTCCAGCCACTTTTCAGTCATGCATGAACCACACCTTTAGAGCACAGCTACGTAAGTTTTTGCCAGTATTCTTTGATGACATCCTGATTTACAACAGAACATGGGGAGAGCATCTGAAACACCTGGACGAAGTACTGAGCATTTTAGAAGAACATTCGCTTTATGCGAAAATGTCCAAGTGTGAATTTGGCATGAAGGAAATGCTGTACTTAGGATACATAATCAATGCAGAAGAAGTACAGGTTGATATGGAGAAAATCCGAGCTATCAAAGATTGGCCCGCGCCAAAAACAGTTACAGAATTGAGAGGTTTCTTGGGTCTGTGCACTTATTACCGACGGTACGTTAAGGGATTCTCCCAATTTGCAGCACCCCTCACAGATCTCACAAAGAAGGGAGCGTTCACTTGGACAGACTTAGCACATAAAACTTTCGAGGAGATGAAGGTTATTATGAGTTCCTGTCTAGTTTTAGCATTACCAGACTTCTCACAACCCTTTGTAGTAGAATGTGATGCCTTAGGGGAAGGGTTAGGAGCAGTGTTGATGCAAAACCATCACCCTATTGCATTTGAGAGCCGTAAACTAAAGAACTACGAGCGCCTCTACTCCATGTATAACAAAGAGATGCTAGCCATCTTACATGCTCTCACAAAATTCAGACAGTACCTGGTGGGCAGTAAGTTCAAAATCAAAACCGATCATAACAGCCTCAAGTATTTCCTGGAGTAGAAGGAACTGAATGAACGACAGCATAAATGGGTCAGCAAAGTACAAGCCTATGATTTCGAGATCGAGTATATAAAAGGTAAGAATAATGTAGTAGCTGATGCATTATCCAGGCGTCCTGCCTCATTATCTCTCAGTAGTATATCCATAGATTGGAGGGCATTTCTCTTAGTAGAATACTCCAAAAATAAATTCGCTTGCGAATTATTGGATGGACAAATTCAGGATGATAGGTACAGGATTGTTAAGGACATCATCTATTACAAGAATAGGATATACCTTGTCCCAGAATCCACATTGAGGAAAAAGATCATTCAGGTAGCACATGATTCTCCTTTATCAGGGCATCAAGGTTTCTTGAAGACCTACAGGCAGATCCGAGAGAGGTTCTCATGGAAGGGCCTCAAGGGGGGAATTATGCAACATGTACGGGAATGTAGCATCTGTCAGCAAAACAAGATTGAGAACATCCATCCAGCAGGGTTACTTCAGCCACTACCGATTCCAGAACAGAAGTGGGAAAGCATCTCCATGGACTTTATTACAGGATTGCCCAAGGTCCAAGGGCGAGATTGTTTATATGTAGTAGATGACAGACTGACCAAGTTTGCACATTTCTTTTCGATATCATCAGACTACTCGGCAGCTTAAGTAGCTGAGTTATTCTTCAGGTTACATGGGTTACCTAAGACCATTGTCAGTGATCGGGAAAGCAGATCCACATGTGCCTTCTGGCAGGAACTATTCAGATTAGTAGGGACCGAACTGGCTACCAGTACGAGTTATCATCCCCAGAGCGATGGACAAACTGAAATAGTCAACAAGTGGATCGAAGGATATTTAAGGAACTATGTAGCAGGGCAGCATCGAACTTGGATCAAATGGCTACACCTAGGGGAGTATTGCTACAATACTACCTATCACATGTCTATTAGGATGACTCCCTTTAAGGCATTATATGGTTACGAGGCGTTGGACTATGCAGATTTGGCATTTGGAGATAGTAGGGCTCCTAAGGCTAAGGATTGGATACAGAACAGTCAAGACATTCTGAAAATCTTGAAGGAAAACTTACAAACAACCTAGAATCAACAAAAGTTGTATGCCGATAAACACAGGATTGAGCGGAGCTTTGAGGTAGGGGATTTGTTATACTCAAGGCTCCAACCTTACAGACAGTCTTCGCTTAAGAAGAAAGGAGCAGAAAAGTTAAAACCTCGCTTCTATGGACCCTACAGAATAATCAGGACGGTGGGAGAGGTGGCATATGAACTAGAACTTCCACAGGAAAGTAAAATTCACAATGTGTTCCATGTGTCTAACCTGAAGAAGACCCTTGGGCAACACATTGCTCCATCTACAGAGTTACCTCCTTTAGATGATGAAGGACCGCTGATACTGATTCCCAAACGGATCATACAGACTAGAGAAAGGAAGCTCAGGAACAGGGTAATCAGAGAGTACTTGGTTTAGTGGAAAGAACTACCGCCAGAGAATGCCACTTGGGAAGGTGAACAGGTATTGCAGCATCCCAGTTTGCAGTTGCTTAAGGACAAGCAATCTCAAGTGGGGAGGACTGTAATGTCCTCTTCCGATTAGGCCTTGAGGCCCAAAACCGCTAACCTATGTGATTCCTGTGGGTTCGAGCGGTTACTGACAGTTAGGGAATCATCTAAGGATTGATGCCATCCATAGAAAATCTAGGGTATCATCATTAGGTCAAGAAGGGCCACCGGGGCCAAAGGCCACCTTCGTGCATGCCATCCAAGCATTATTTAATGATGCATGCACTCATTTAAGTCTCCATGCGCATGCATGCAAGTCAACTGCAAATTAGAAGATAAAGTGACCTAATTAGGTCAAAGATTAGGGTTTTCGCAGTTGAAAGTTATAAAAGGAGGATAAAGCGAAATGAGACTTCACTTTTGATGATTATTATTTTGGGAGCTCTTGAATAGCAGCACAGCAGTTGGGGTTGGAGACGGTGTCTTCAACTAGCGGGGTTTCGGCAGTGAAATATCTGCCCTAGTCTCATTCAGGGTAAGCCATACAGGTTCACCATTTGCTCTTACATTCATTCATAGTTATTGAGTATATGGTGTAGATTGTTGTAAGGACATGTGTGTAGCCGTAAGGGGGGTTTTCAGCCAGAAAGCCCTAATCAGTTGCTGGGTCTTTAGGTCTCAGTTTTACTTCGAAACTCAGGCACCGTTCTCATCATCGACATCTTCAACTAGCGGGGTTTCGGCAGTGAAATATCTGCCCTAGTCTCATTCAGGGTAAGCCATACAGGTTCACCATTTGCTCTTACATTCATTCATAGTTATCAAGTATATGGTGTAGATTGTTGTAAGGACATGTGTGTAGCCGTAAGGGGGGTTTTCAGCCAGAAAGCCCTAATCAGTTGCTGGGTCTTTAGGTCTCAGTTTTACTTCGAAACTCAGGCACCGTTCTCATCATCGACATCTTACTCCGGTACCCGGTGATTATCAGATCCGACCGTGCTCATTCGTAGCAGTTATCAACTATTTTGGGATCAGGGGGGCGTGAGCAGCTGTCTGTCTGGAACAATTCGCTAGCCTACCTAGAGACCTCCGAAACTCTGCATGTACTAGGCATTCTCTCCGGCACGGGAAGGCTATCATTCTTGCAAATCGGCAGCTCCATCGGACACCTCCTTCACTGAAAAAGTCACCCTTATTTGATCTGGGGTTCTTGCTGCTGGGGTTTCACCGGAAGCAGAAGATATCAGTCCATCTCCGATTCAGTTCTTGATGCTTGCATACTCTCTCAGGAGTACTCCAACTAGCTTATTAGAGGTAAGTGTTCATTCTATCTCACAAACCCTACCCCTAATTTTTGCTATAAAATAGGGATTTTTGCATGGCAGTTTGCATGCCTGGTTGTATCAGCATAATTACATAGGAATAGAAAATATCGGGATTTGGGATATTACAAATGTAATGGCTCCATCCTCCACATTGGCCTTCTCTGGATTGTTGTCCCAAATAAAAAATGTTTTATCATTCTTGGCCGCTTCACAATAATGGGACAACAACCTCAAGCTTTAGTGCACATAAACCAAACTTTCGGCTCGTTCTATATTCAAACTGTTTCTCTTGATGCGGTGGATGAAGCTGTAGGTGCTCCAACACCTCTCTGCTGAAGAACTATTGACAACTTGTGAAAGCACCCTCACCGCCAATTTATGCAAATATGTGGCACCACTGCCATACATGTTCCACCAACGGATAGGATCCAACCTCTCTCGATCTTTGGTTGCATGCAAGGTACCAAAGACTCCATGTTCACTGATGTATTGGCTCAATTCACTCCGTACTTGAGGACACTCCTCCTCATCAGGGACCAACTTGTCTAATGCTAGCATATACCCATTTTGCACCTCTGGATTTGTGTGTGGTCTTTTCCCAACTCCACTGCTAGGTGTAGGTTTGGCCAACCAAGATGGAGAATAATAATTTGGGGTAAGGACATATGGAAGGGCATGGAGTAAAGCATTCAAATTATCCCACCTTTTGACCACATGTTTATGAATATTGTAATACAAGATTGCATCTCTTTGCTCAACATTGTCTTTGATGTGACCAAGCATTCTATCCATTTGCTCATACACCTCAGCAATCACCGGTTGATCTGTATCTGCAAAACGAATCATACTATAAACAGGCTTGGTGAACTGTAGAACATGTTTAACCTGTGCCCAAAACTGACCATCAAGAACGGTGTCCTCCACCTCTTGAAAGTCTTGTCTATGAGATGCGCTTGCAACTTTGTCTTTCAATCCCTACCATGAATCACTCGAGACCGTACTAGCCAATGCCTCTCTTACCTTCAAAAGCCTCCTGAAGGTGAGGTAGTAGCTAGAAAATGTAGTCTTTGCAATCTTCAATAGCTCCAACCTAGAGTGACTACGCAAAATGTGGTGGGCCATGCTATGATTGGTGATAAATTTTATCATTTTCTTACCTCTCTTGCACAAGGCACCAATCCATCGATAACTAGGGTCTTTCATCTTAACAATATCATGGATCAAAAGGTTCAATGTGTGAAGCAAACACCCTGACCAAAATATGTTGGGATACTTATCCTCAATGATTGCTTCTGCTGCCTTACACTTAGCAACATTATCTGTCATGACTTGAATGACATTGTATGGCCCAATTGTTTGAATGGTTTCAAGTAAATGTTGTGCAATATTAATACCAGTCTTGTAGCGATCTGAGTAGTCATGGTCTGAAAGGAAGACTGTACCACTAGGAGACACACCAAGAATATTTATCAATGGCTTGCCTTTAACATTTGTCCACCCATCAGATACAATGGATACCCCATAGTTGGACCAATCATTTGTAAACATTCCAAGAGCACTATTTATTTTGGCTCTTTACCTGTCAAGTCCCATGGTTCTAGCTTTGTCATACCCAGGGCTCCTATATCCTTTAGGGGCACCATTGATGGCTTGTACCATTTCATACCAATAGGGTGAGCGAAGAACATTGAATGGCACACCACATGCATAGAGAAACCTATAAATTTTTGAATCCACATCATCTTTGCAACCAAGGTCAAGGAAATATGATAATGTTTTTCGCATAGGCGAGAATCCACTAGCATGGGTGGATGATGATCTAGATCCACTACTAAACATTCTCTGTGGGGTTTTAGATTCGACCCTTGATCTCTTGGAATTGTTTTGAGCGGCCTCTTCTTCCATCTTGTATTTCTTTCTTTCTTTAGCTGACACTTTGTCACATGTTTTGACTCCAATAGCCTTACCTTGATCACATGGCATAAGCCCACACAAATGCTTTCTCACACGAGTATATGAACATGTGTAAGTTTTATTACAATGGAGTCATGTAAACTTTGTGGTTCTGCCCCCTCTGCCTCCCTCAAGCCTTGCCACATACTTCCACAAAGGTGTTGTGTCTTTTTGTTTTTGCCCCTCATCACTCTCAATATCCTCCTCCTCCTCCTCCTCCTCCTCTCCCTCTTCCTCCTCCTCTCCATGGTATGTGCCATTCCCTATCACTTCCTCCTCATCATTCCCACCACCAATTCTACTTCCCACCACCCTCATCATGAGAAGAATCGGAACCAAAAGCAAAAACCACATACCCATTACGCTTCTTGATTCAATATGAGAATCACTTCTTGCCTGCAATAGAATGATGGAGAAGAGATTGGAAAAAGTAGGAAAACAACACATCCAAGATTTAAAATTTTAACATAGTGAAATATTTTTTTCAAAAGCAAACAAAGATTGGGTTTTTAGAGCCTACCTCTTTAGCTCTTCAAGGATGGTTGAATGTCTCTATGGAAGCCTTCAATCTTCCTTCCAAGTTCTCACAAATAGAAGCTTTCAATCTCCCCTTCAATCTCCTACAAATTTGCTCTCAAACAACTAGCAAAGCCACTCAAAGCCCTAGCAAGATAAATGAAAACAAGTAAATGAGGAATAGAATGAGTCCAAATGGAGTCCAATAGTGTTTATGCAAAATTGAGAAAAATGGAAAAAAAATTCCTCAATGCGCAGAATCGCTGAGGGCGTGTTTTTTTTTTGCTTGGGATCACGGAGGGAGCGATGAGGAATCGCTCTAGGAGTGTCGCTCTCTTATCGCTCCCTCAGCGATTTCGGGGATGACAGGGAGCGTTTTTTCCCCCAGGAATCACGATTCCCAAAAACACTCCCAGGAGGAATCGACGAGGAATCACGATTCCATGAGCAATTCCTCATCGGTTCCTCCCGGAGCACAAATCAGGAGTGATTCGTGAGGGTCCCTAGCGATTCCCCGTAGCCTTGTTGATAACATAAGATGACTTTAAGCAAATAAGATTTGTTGCAAATAAACCAATGCCAAATGGAGTGAAGTAATTGTTGCTGAAAAATGGAAGATTGTTTTACAATTTGTTCTTGGTCAGTTTTAAAATTATTATGGATGATTTAGATTAGGGGAGGGGAATTTCCGATATACCAAAGGTACTTAGTAATATGTCCGGATTTCAACCAAAGTGGCTTTACACAAGGACATGTGGGCTAGATGGAGTCGCAAGGCTGTGTCCAATACTACACCAATCGAGGGTGTAGCCTCACGGGGCCTTGCAGTTGCTTTCTAGTACATCCCGCTTCCTTTGCAAAATTTGCTTACAAAGGATGAATTTCGTGAACGCCGCATTTTCGTTATTTTTGCGGGATGTCGATTTTATTAGTGTGAATTTGCCTAATTACACATGAAAAATTAATTAGCGCACGCTTCTGCTTTTGATATCCCCAAGCTCAGACAAGCCTTCAAGGGGTAGAGCATACACGAACGAGGCTGGTGTTTGCTCCGGTTTTAAAACTGAAAAGGAAGCTAAACTATACAGCCCTTGAAGGATGGATTGTGTGCTTGTGTTTAAATAGAAAATAACATACTAACTTGTAAAACTTTAAATCTACAACAAAGAGTGTCTTTCAGGCCTGAGGGCCGTACTCGAGAAAGTGAGGCTGGGTTAGTTCTAGAATGATAAACAAGTAAAGATTGATTAAGCTACTTTTAAAGAAAAATCTAATTAGATGCAAAAGGAACTATTCTAAAACTTCAAAAAAAGAAGCAATCACACAAGAGGCAATACAGGCTTCCCCAAAGTGGGAGAAGGGGGGTGTGGGAGTCGTAATCCCACTTGCTCTTCTTATTACGATTATTTACAATGCTTAAAGAATTACCACTTGGTTCTAATACACTTGGATCCAAGGGTTTACAATGCTGGAAACTGAAAAGGGGAAGAAAGGAGAAGCCTGGAGCCTTGGATGGCTCGATTTTAGTGAAATTTCGTCAGCATACCTCTCTATTCATAAACTAAACCTGCAAAACCAGCAAGCTAATATGATTAGAAGATGGTATGCACAAAAAACAAATAAAATTTTTCTGACTTTGGTACTCACAATTCTTTTGAAAATTTACTAAGTGGAAGTACTAGTTTTATAGCCTAGATCTAATGGAAATATGAAGCTTTGAAAGTGTTTTCTAGATCTAACTATTCTTAATATGCTAAAGTAAGTAGATTGAAAGAAATAAACGATTGAAAGAAATAAACTTTTGAAAATAGATCTACTTGATTAGCATTTAAAAAAAGGTAACTGGGAAAGATAGAGTTTATATTTTCAACTGGGAAAGATAAGAGTTTAGATTTTCAGGAGATGGATGAACACTTCAAGCTCTTGCTTGATCCTTTGATAATGACTTTGGAGTCTCTGCAACAAAGATTAGCTTCTATAAAGGATGTCGAAGAAGGAGAAGAGACAACTTAGTTCGACGCCTCCTTTGGATCTTGTGAGCTGCAAAACTATAAAACCACTCTTGCATGGAAACAAGTATTTTTCTGGAAGGCCGTACCGATCTTTTACCCCGATCTTTTACCGGGTAGCAAATTGGTTGGAGGAGATTGCTAAGGCGTCTTGCATCGTCTTCTGGGCAAATCGTTTCATCTTCAGGGAGTTTTCAAGTGTTACTTTGTGTATTGGATATTTCTGTATAGATGAAATACGTGTTACCAACTATTTTGTACCATAGTTGAACCTTCCGTTGAGCTGCCAAGTGGCGAATATGGTCCATGTTCGTATCCATTGTATCAGAGATTCAGAATTTTGTGCCTAGCCAATTTTATTTTTGTGCTGGAATGACCATGCCCCATGGGGTTGTTGTAATAAAGTGTGCTAGTAGGGGTTTTGAGTGGCTTGGTCCCCTAAGACGTAAATTTCAACTAAGGTATTCCAGGGAGTTTTTTCCCTTGTCAATTATGCTTTGCCTTTAGCCGAGTATAATCGATGAGTTTCTCTTCCGCTTCCTCCAAAGCTGAAATGCCCGATTTTGAAATTTGGGCCTTGGGGGGTTATTAGAGTCCAACTAGTAAATATGAACCTACTAGACACTAGTTGTATGTTTTATGGTCATTTCCTATGCCCCGGGATACATCAAAACATTGTCCGAATTTTTTTTCCCGGACGCATAGCACTTTTTATTTTTTTGACTATAGAGAAATAATTAAAATTTTCAATTAATTAAACCATTTTTACTAATGGTTTAATTGAAAATTTTCAATTTGTAATAATTAATTGGCCCGGGGGGTGTTTTTGGCAAATAAACACTCATTTTCTAAACCAAAACACTCATTTAACCCCTAGACACACTTATCCTAAGTTTTGGACATTATTTGGCCTTGTAATTAATATTTTCTCAAAAAACCCAAAAAATGAGAAATATTAATTAAAATAATAAAAAAAATAAATTGGAGAAAATCAAAATATCTCCAAAAAAAGGCCAAATTTGATTTAATAAAGGGCTAATTAGCTCGACACAGAGTATCTAGGATGATTCCAATCAACATCAGTCAGATCCGGGTCAATATCGGAGCTCCGACAGTTAACTCTCCATTATGGATTGCGCCCTCCTTCAACTGGCAATTCGATTTGGTTAAGTGGCAATCATCTGATGGTTTGGTGATGAAATCAAGGAGGGATGAGCCACCTCAGGCCCCCGCTCCTCCTCCTCCCCCGCCTCATCATTGCAACTCAGTTGCATCTCAGTCAGAGCTCATTGTTCAACTCCAAATCGAATCTGAGCTTCATCTTCTTCAAGGTTGCACCTGCTCACCTCTGCTTGATGTTTTTGGTGGTGGAGGTTTGCTATTGGATGGGTGGAGATCCCAATGAAGGGAGTGGTGGCGCCTTGCCCAGGTGGAGGGAACCTCCCCACTCCCACCTTCCTGAACCTGCAGTTAACTCCTCAATCACAGTGCCGAGTTGATCAAATCAAGGAAATCACCATAGTGTGCGAGTCCTGATGCCGAGTCCTGACTTAGGGTTTTAGCTTCTCTGTTTTTGTATAAATAAGGGTCTCTTGCTCCCATTTGCATATGGAGAATTTGCAAGAGAACTCTGCCAATTTTGTAACTGATATTTGTTAATGGAATAAAGTGACTTTGGAGGTCTATGCCTGGGCTCTTTGTGTATGATTTTCATCTTGTGAGGTGATCTCTTTCTTACCCTACTCTCTTTCTATTGCAAGTTATATGATCATTGCTAGCTCAGGAAGGCTATCAATCTAGCACGGTAGGATATCCATTTATAGTTATAATTTGGTTATCTATGCAATATCTAGTGAATGCCTGAATCAAACAAGAAGTAGTCAGCTATACCATTTTTTTCAGGAATTTATTTGATTATTACATTCTAGCACTTGATCATGTTTGCTGTTGTTTGAGTGTTTTGTTTCACGGATCACCGAAGTAGGAGGGGTTGAAGCTCAACCATTTCTCCATACAAGAGATTTTAATCTAATACTTTCACCATGCAGGGTCTACAGAGCGCTTGATTCCAGATAAAAAACATGGCTAAACTGCGCTCTTTCCTATCCTTCATACATTAAATTAAAATTTAAAACTTTTCTTTGTTTACAAGATTCACCACTGCTTATTCTTTTCCGCTTTCCATTGCCTCTTCTTGCCTCTTCCTACCTTGGTTCTTTGTCTTCACTCTTTTACCTTTCTTGTCTCTTCTTCCTTGCCTCCCTTTTTCTCATTTTTCTCACATTTTCTTCTCTCACTTTTTGTCCATTTTCTTTACTCTTTTCTGTTCTCTTTTTCTCGATTTTTGCAGCCACTTTTCTCCTTGTTGGCTGCCCTGTTTTTCCTAATTTTTGCAGTCCTATTTTTTCTTAGATCGCTGCTCCGTTTTTCACCTTTTTGCAGCGAACTTTTCCCTTTGTTGGCTGCCCTCTTTTTGCTCTTTTTTCATCTTTTTGCAGCCCTCTTTACTGCTGTTCGCTCCCTTTTTTTCCCTCTTTTTCTTGTTGATTTCAGCCTTCTTTTCGCTCCCTTTTTGTTCCACTTTACCCTCTTCGTCTTCCCTGCTTTGCATGTGATTTTTTGCATCTATTTTTATTTAAAATAAGACTGAAAAATTGCAATTTTGTACTTAGATTAATTTCAATTTTTGCATCTAGATTAGTTTTGTTCATTAATGATAATTGTTGGAGACATTTACCATCATACACACTCTTTTTGGTCAAATTGGCCTAGTTAAACCACTATCCTAAGTATAATTTACATTAATTAACATCAGTAAGGCATTAATTGCCATCATCCAGTCACACCCATACCTACCTACAATCAAGGAGGCTAACTTAGCCTTCTCCTACAGTCAAGGAGGCTAATTGGAGCACTCCGGGGGTGATCTGAGTGATATTAATGCACCTAATTGCTAACTGGTGGTTACAATCAGTTCAACCAGTCAGTTAAGGTGCCTCCTCTCATTAAATATATTATTTAATGATTATTTATTATTGTTTAATGATCTGGAGTCAACAGGGCGCCTCCACCAACTTCTGATGGTTAGTTCAGCTTTAGTTAACCTCGTCGGGGTTCATTGAAGTCATGGAGCACTAGCACTTGATGGTTGGCTTGCTATGACATGTGTTTGATCTCCTTTAGTTGAGATTCAGTCATTTATTGCACTCCAACTTCAGTTAGGGTTTTGTGAGTCAATTAGGGTTTTGGTCAAGTGGTTAACTGAGTGTGAACCTATGGTTGAGAGTCAGTTAAGCTAGACTCACTCATTGAATTCGATTTGCCTCCTTAGGTATTCGAATTCCTCATGGATTCAAGCTATTGCTTGACATTGGTATTGTAACCATTCATTGTTTATTAAATATACAGAGAGGAAACCATCCGGTTCCGATTAACACCATTTCATGAGTATTTGTTGATTATTCTTTGATGAGATTGATTCTTTGTTCCTAGATCATTGTGCAAGATTAATAATAATGGGTGCATGAGTGTTTGGTTTTCTTGTGTAGGTACCAAAGACGAAGTGAATCAAGAAGATAAGTCGAAAGACTTCAGGGAATTGGAGAAGAGTGCAAAACAAGAAGACAAATGCAAGCATAAAAACACATCCTTTGTAAACTCCATTAAGGCTTCATTAGTTTTCATGCTTGCTTTTCAAGGGTCAAATTCCCAAAAGTTGTAAATCATTAATAAAAAAGGCTAGTGGGGTTAAGCCTCCCACATTTTTCTTGCTTCCCCTATTTGGGGGAAGTGTGTCTTGTGTTTTTCCTTGCTTAGATTAGATTGCTTTCTAGACTTAGTTTATTTCCACTAATTGCTAGATTTGATTTCCATCACTTGCATGCTATTTGCTTCATGTGTATCTTTGCTTTCTAATTCATAAAAAGAGCTTAAAGTCTCTTGAACTTGTCATAAGACAAGTCAAGAGCACTCTCTATCGGAGAGCATTTTGCATTGCATTATCATAGTAGATTAGATAAGACTCTTGAATCTCACCATAAGGTGGATCAAGAGCACTCTCTGTCGGAGAGTTGTGTTTGCTAATAAAATCCTCAACTCACATATCCCTTAAAATTGGAACTTACTATTCTACAATGTGTATGCTCTGCCCGTCCGGGATACCCAGAAGCACTGTAACTTGTTAATTCGCACACTTAACTCCAAGTATAATCATAATAAAATTTATCACCCCATAACCAACGAATCGGCGTTGTACGCGATAATATTTTTAAGTGGGCAAATTTTTATTGGGGGTGTTGGGTAGCCCTCCTCGTTTGTAGTGGTTGGAAAGTTATCGCATGCCTCGCTGCAAACTGGACAGTCCAACATGTCTTCGAACGAGGCCACTTAGAATATTCTTCCGGTTAGATTTCCAGTACGTTGCATACCGGTTAGAAATTCCCCTAGCATTAATAAACAAGATCATCTTAAAAGATACACAATAAAATTGACCAAGAGTATTTGCAAAACGATCTCACGCACATCTCCAAGACTTGTGTTTCAACATCCCCAACACTTTGTCTCCATTTTGGCACTGGTCTTTTAATTCTTTCGCATTATCTAAGTCAGACCATATGTCCTTTTTATATCTTATGTTGTGGATGCTTTAATTTCAATCTTCTTATTCAAATTATATCGTGTTTTGCAAATAGCAACGTGGATTGCTTAATTGATTATTGTATATATCATAAAAACTCCTAAACAACACTAATTCACACCATTCATCTAAGAACACCTTTAACAACAAGAGCCTTAGACAACTCTTTTTTAGGTACTGCCCCCCTTGGCTTCGTTAGTAGTTAGCCTAAACGGAGGAGCTGGGATCAGGTGACAGCGCTTGGCTTTTTGCTTGCCCCCAAGGCCACATCTTTCCCACTTGGGAAACAAGAGTCCAAAAGATTTCTGCTAACGATGTGCATTCGGCGGACAATAGTACGTAGCTTATCTTTTTCAGCTGTGAACAAATCTTATTCGTAGTTTGATTTTGTAGGTCGAGAAGAGGGGGCACACTTCCTTTATTGGGCGTTTTTCTTTTGTTTCATGCTGGATCTTGCTCGAAATTGTAACCAAGTGAAAGGATCATTGACATTTAAGGCAACCGCAAGTATTTTCAGGTACGATCTGCAAGGTTAGTATTGTTTTTCATTATTTTTATCCATTTGTCCATCAAAACCCTTTCTTCAAACCCTAGTTTTGTAGATCTGATAGATTCGGTGAGTTTTTGATGACGACCATCAAAACCCAGTTGGAGATTGTTGAATAAACCCTAGATCTCAAATTTCATTTAAATCGAACTCCATTTGCCTCGAGATTTAGCACTAGTCTTTCTAGGTGGGGCTCCCCATTTGGGCGGGTGGCCAAATTTTCAAATCTATCCGTTCGATATGCTTGAACCCATTTTCACAGATCTATCTTTCAAGTGTCTTGATCTAGTCATTCCTTTCCTCAATCTACCTTTTTGGGTCCACCATGTCCACTTTTGCATAAACCCTAGGTGGGTCCCTTTAGGTTTCTCTTGTGTGTGGCTAGATCTCTCTAGATCTGCTATATTAAACTCATTATGGTACTTTCTCTATCAATTCATTTTCCTTATTTTTTAAGCCTCCCCAACTTCACCTTAACTCCTATACCACATATTTCCTATATCTAGATTACCTCACTCATTACCTCTCCCCCTTTGTTCATTGCTTAACCCTAGGAGTGTCTTGAGTAGGTGCGCTAGCCTTCTTAGACTAGTAAGGGTCTCCCCCTTGGTCATTCTCCGGATTTATCTAAAGCGACAAGAGCCCGTCCGGTGTGACAACTACCTTTCATCTGTAGTGGACGAGGCCCTTGTGGTGTCACCGGTTAACTACCTCACCTCTACCATCCCTGATAGGATACCTTTAGTGGGTAGCTACACCTTGTGTGATAATAGGTCCCTAGGGTGAATTAAGCCCCTAACGTGACCCCCATCATGGACCACATGGTTATATTATTTCATTATGTTGTATTTTGCCTTTCCTAAGGCGTCATTGGGCAAAAGTGCGCCCCCTCCATATGAATGATCCATGTAATGCAAAATAAAAAGAGCTCCATCGTTGATGATGTTATAATTTCAACCGTCGGATTTAGTTGGTTAGAATGTGGGCATCACTCTCGATCTATTTAAGAGAGATGCCTCCACCATTGTAAGGGGACTTTTGGCTCTTGGCTATTGGAATAGAGAAATATTTTTCAGAGATCTTGTGTCTTCTTTGTCAAAGATTATTCTCGTGCTTGATTGTGAATCTATTTCTGGAGATGTTCTAGTAGATTTATGATAGTTGCAATATATATTTTGTGGAGGCCGTGTTTGCCTGCAGGGAATGCATTTTCACTTGCGGCGTTTTTTGTGGGAGAACTCCAACTCTCTCCACTTGAAGACGTTGGAAATCAGGGGGTTTTTCTAATGTGTCTTTGATCATTGGCTATGCTCTTTCATTTGGTTTGCATTCATAGTTTCTCATTCTTGTGACTCAAATCTAACAGCTTGTAGTTTGTGTTTGTAGGGAGAGGGGCGCATTGGCTCAACTTGGGAAAACTGATCTTGCTTGGAACTTCATCAAATTTCCTTGGAATTGCTGTAATTGGGATTGAACGTCATTGTACTTTGGCATCCACAAGATTTCTATGTATTTCTATTGGTATTTCTCTAGTTTTGATTCCCATTTCATTTATCGCACAATTAAAACCCTAATATAGTAACTAGAAAAATTCCCGGGGCTTAATACACTTAGAATTTTGATTTTTCGTCATTTGGGTATTTGCGACCATCCTAAAAAACCCTTAGATCTCCTAGGGCGTAATCATTGGACTTCTTTTTCCCATTTAGAATAAGACACTGGCTTTTAGGCAATTCACCCTCCTTGGTTGAGTGATCATTTTTTTGAGTTTCAGGTTCCGGTTTTGCTTGTGCTTTTAGATATTGTCAATTCTCTCATCAAGCTATTAAAATCAAGTGTTAGTGAACCTCAATTCATCTTTCTGGGTATACCATTATTTTCAACCTTCAATTCCCCCCAGGGTAGTGACATTGATCAATTGAACTAGCACTCACTTTCTAGATCTGTCGATAACTTCTATAATCTTTGAGAAAAGACATTTTGGGAAATCTCTTTATCTCATAAACTCTCAGAGCTCAAGATAGCCTTCACTCAGTCGTTACCTGCTTCATATCTAGGGTTTCATCAACTACACACCTTACGACCTCTATTGTCTTAGTTTGATCTGGTGTTTTAGCTCTAGGTCTTTCCTTCTAGGTTAGATTAGCGTTTGCCCCTTTGTCACTTGGCTCAATAGTGGCATAAAGTGAAGATAATCTTGACTGGTGTGACAATCAATCTGTATCTTGGGGTTAGGATACTCTCGGTTCACCTCCTTAGTTGCCTGCCTCCTCTACCGTCCTAAATAGGATACCTTTGTGGGGCAACTACAAGTTGTGTGATAACACATTTCTAAAGGGGAAGGCAATGTAATGAACATAAATATATATAAGTAGACATCAAGAAATAAGTATATAATAATAATAATAAATAATTAATGAAGCGTCACATCCTAAGAAGGGACATGACCATTCAACCAACATTTACTAGTCAATATATCATCATGGAGGTCATTGTAAAATTGTTTTATCATATAGTTATAATACAATTATTATATATTGTCTTATATGGATTTCCATTGCCCTTTTTATGTTGGATATTTGTTAGCAAATAAACTTATGTCCATTTTAATAAACTTGCTTTGGTAGGATCTTTAACTTGTAATAGTCTTCATACTATATGCGGAGGTATTAGAAGGAAAATAACTATCTAACTTTATTATCAAAAGAAAGAATATATACAAGGATTGAGAAGGGAGGGCCACCATAAAGGCGCCTCGGACATGCCTCTCAGAAAGGGCCTCTTCTTATCACACCACTTACAATTCTACCTCAAGAAAGTGAACCGTAACCATTGCTTTCTTCACCCTAACTTTATACTTCACTATCGCTTGATTCATAGTTTTTGGGTGCAAAATGTCACTTGACAAAATGCCCGACTCTTTTAAGCTACAACATTGGCAATGCATATGCATATAGGTGATACATATGTGACACTTCATGTTTTTTCATTTAACATTGATACAAGCATTTAGATCCTTTTATACAGTAAAAAGAAAATTGGACATTATCTTCACAAGTGAGAATGATAGGGGCCAACACTAAGGCCCATAACATGTTAATTGATCTCTTTGTTTTGTGATCAACTCTCTGAGTAATTGCTGGATGGAAAGTCAAGCACGGACACCATTTATAGGATCTTAAATTAATTCGATTCTTATTAGCTAGTCATCTCTAGTCAAATTTATTTTGATATAGTAATGTTTGCTTTTCTTCTAGAGCAAATTTTGAAAACAGTGCCCTATGATATGAAGAGTATCAATATTTTATTAATGTTGCATGTTGTCAATATGAAGGTTAAAATATTATGTTATACTAACTTCATGTTGCCAATAATGAGCCAAATGTCAGAGATAAGTGAGTAGAATGAGTTCCTAAACTCAACATGTTTCTTTGTAACGGGTCCTTAGAACTTTTCTTAATCCTAATCATATTTGATCGTGTAGCTCCTTTTAGTTGTTGACCTTTATCCTAGTTCTATGTTCAATCAACAAAGATTGGTGGCTGGAAAGGGGAGTAAGTAAAAGGTAAGATGATTTGTCTCCTGTCCTGTATTATTGCATATTGACAACGAATTAGCATGCTAGTTAGGTCACCCTTGTAATCTTACTATATGTTAATCATCCCAAGTTTGTAAGTATATCATTACAAAAATAGCACAGTGAGTTAATAAATAAATGTTATAACATATGGGTCCACAATTCATTTGAACATTTTGACCCTGAATAGTTTCATACTTTTCTTATAGTTGTTGACATATACACTATAAAATTCCAGCTAGGTATTCATTCTTCAATTGGGTTGCATGTTCCAAAGAATAAGCATCAATGCTAATCTTTTGTTGGTTTTCTTGGTGTCAGGGTTATCGAGTAATTGCTGCAGATGCACCACCTGTTTGGAGCCATCAAGAGTGGGTTAATTCATTTGAAAGTTTTTTGGATGCTATGGAAATTCGCCATGTACGTAACTAGCAAATTTAATTTTTACTAATATAATTTTTTAAATATGAAATCTTAGAACATGAAGTGAAATCTATGCAATATTGGGAGTATTAGAATTGAAAAAAATACCTTGTTGAGACGATGATAATGGATTTACTATTCTAATGATAAGTATAAATTTCCTTTTTTTGATATTAAGATCTTGTATGTTTTGTTATCATTCTTGAAATTACTGTCATGAAGAAAAGGTGTTTGGCCACAATTAAAGGAAAACAAAGTATCTACCCAATAAACACAAAATATTTTTTATAAGAAACAAGTTATTCCTCGTATTGCACTAGGGAATTTCGATGAGTTCAGCCACATCCTACATTTGACTGGGATATATGCACTTGTTACCATTGATGTATCATCTGATATGATGTAGGGGCTATTTATGGATGCACACCTTTTCCTTGGTGTTGGTGCACTGAGGTACTCAGGGTTGTTAACCGGGCAACACCAGGCACATCTTAACCAACTTTAGGCCTCAGGCTGATCCCAGACCAGAGGGGGCTGCCTTGAATGAAATTTTAAAAGGATGGGCTGTCCTAAGAATCTCAGTAGCAGCTCCATAAATAAATGCTTATGGCAGATTTTCTAAGGAAAAATTATAATATGAGCAGGGCTGAGAATGTAAAGCAGAGAGCAAGAGGAAGCAGGGCTGAAAATGAAAAGACAAGAACTGGATCTGAAGTTTGGCAGGATGGCAGATCAGTGGCCTGAGTTAGGCAATGGAGTCCCTGGTTACAGAAGGTAAATATTTAAGAAAAAGCTGGGCAAACAATGAATCCATCCCTAGAAACACAACATGCTATGACTGAGCATTTAAGGATTGATTTCAGTCATGTATGCCCTATAAACGCAGCTTGCAAAACAAAGAAACTTATAGATCTGGAAACACAGGAATGAGGGTCAACCCAGAATTAAAATCCTCAGTTCTGCCTTCTATATCACATAAAAAATCTTCAGTTATGCAATAAAGATGAACAAAGCACATACGATATTCCACTGCATTTTATTCATTTCAGATCTACAACTTGGCTGCAAAATACAAATCGTGTCCAAAATGGGCCAGCATTTATAAGAAGAGATTTGGTTACAAGGAAAAACCACAAGAGAAACTATGAATCCTTCTTCAGACTGCTGATCTGTCAAAGCTGCAATGGTCCCAGGCCCAAAACCCTGACTTCAGATTTCTTGCTCCTCTCTCTCTTGCCTCCTCAAACCTCTCTCTCTACCCCCCCCCCCCCCCCCCCTTATATAACCATTCGAAAACCTAGGGTCACCCGCTTCTCCAAGCTTTTGTAATGTCCTTTTCTGATTAGGCATTGAGGACCGACCTGCTAACCTATGTGATTCTTGTAGGTTCGAGTGGGTATTAACAGTCAAGGAATCAGCCGAAGATTGATGCCATATACAGAAGATCCAGGCATCAATATTATATTACCATTGGGTCGAAGAGGGCCACCAGAGCTAAAGGCCACCTGCATGCATGACATTTGAGCATTATTTAATGATGCATGCACCCGATTAAGTCTCCATGCGCATGCCTGCAAGTCAATTGCAAATTAGAAGTTAAAGTCACCTAATTAGGTCAAAAGTTAGGGTTTTCACAGTTGAAAGTTATAAAAGAAAGATAAAGTGAATAGAGAAGACACTTATGTGATTATTGATTTGTGGAGTCGAATTGGAGAGCTCGACGAGCTAAGTTGGGGTTGAGTGCATGCTCAACTAATTGGTATATTTCGGTAGCGAAATCTATCTGCCCTAGTTCATCATCAGGTTGGATCATCCAGGTTCAGCACTAGTTCATCATCAGGTTACATTCAATAGTTATTTCGGGAGGTTGATTATTCATCAAGCCGGAGAGTTCCACCATCATACTGTGGTACCATGGTCAGAGACAAAGCAATTCGTTTTCTTATCTACAGGGGTCAGAACTTCCGCATGCTACTTCTATTCATCTCAGAGCACCTTTATTACCCTTCCCCTGGAAGAAGGGCCGTTCAGCTTGAGTATCAAGCAAGTTATCAGCAGTGCCCCCTTTCTGGAAGACGTTGTTCTGCATGGGTGAATTGATTTGAGGACATTCACATTTTGGGCTATTGAGCCACCATTTCTTCTGCATGCTGCTTCCATCATTGTCAGAGGGGTACTATAACCCTACTGCACCTCATCCAAGCCTTCAACAACGGCTTATTTATTATTCCGGAGCATCTACAGATTGAGAGGAGGGCGCATTCACCTATGGAGGACGATTTAGTTTATCTCCCTATTCCTCTGTCAGAATCCTTGCATGCGGGGACCATCCTCTTCACCATCATCAGATCTATATATTGGTATGTACATGCACTGACTTCTATTTTATAGCATCTCAGTATTTTCTAGGGCACACATCTGCATGCATGCAAAGATCGGGGTTTGCTTTCCTATTTTATTGAGGCATAAGTCTATTAGCCATCTACAATACACACAAAAAGAAAAATACCAGTTTGGGATATTACAGTGGTATCAGAGCTATTTTCCTTGCCAGCTGTGGGCATGCCAACTTGGCTTTCTCTTCCTGGAAGTAGCATCTTGTGGTAGGCCCTCCTCTACATCCTCATCAGACAAATGTCTCCCTGAAGAAGTACTTGTGTTATGAGATCCTGTACCTGAAGAACCTAAACCTGAACCATGTGTACCTGAATCACATGAAGGTGAAACCTGTGAACCTGTGATCCGTGGACCTGTCCCAGTACCAGATGTCCCTGTAGATCGAGTCCCTGAAACTGATGCACCTGTAATCTGTGACCTGGTCGTCCCTGAAACCTGTGACTTTGTGCCCTGACTCGTTGAACTCTGAGATACTGTCACCCGTGGAGTAGTCAAAGTATGAATCCTGAGACTTTCGAAAGGCTCGCTCCTCCCAGTGAACATCTCAGTCTTCTTCCTAGTGAACATCTCCTCAGGAGTTTTGCACTTGAAGGCATGGTGTAGACTCTTGTTCTGCACAAAAACAACTATACTACAAGCTTCTTCCCATAGGAAGAAAGGAAGACTTTGATCATGCAACATGGCTCTAGCTGCACCCACTATCGAATGGTTCTTCCTTTCAGCCACTCCATTCTGCCGTGGAGTGTAGAAAATTGTCAACTGCCTCCTAATACTCTCCTATCTACAAAACTCAACGAATGCATGGGAATTATACTCACCCCCATTGTTTGATCTTAGCACCTTGATCTTCTTTCCTGTCTGGTTCTCCACAAGAGCTTTGAACTCTTGGAATCGAAGCAAGACCTCCTCTGACTTCTTGCTTCTCAGAAAGTAGATCCAAGTCTTCGCGGAAAAGTCATTGATGAAAGTAATGTAATATTCAAAACTTGTCAACGAGGCAGAAGACATGTGACCACATAAGTCTAAATGAAACAACTCCAACACTCCCTTTGATCTGCTGTCATTGCTTGGAAAAGTAGTCTTGGTGTACTTTCCTGAAGCACAGCCTTTGCATACACCACTATGCTTTGTATTGAAATCTGGCAAACTTGTGGTCATGTCTCTCAACATCCTCAAAGCTGAATGATGAAGTTGGGCCATGCTCTGAGTGTGTCTGGAAGAGAAGCTTGTATCGTTTCCTGCATTCGACTCTAATCGCATATGAAATAGATGGACCCTCTTCTTTGGGAAAGATGTAAACTTTCCCATCTAGGACACATACCCCAAGGCCTCTGTCCTCAATCGTGGAAACTGACACAAGATTCTTTGTCAGCCCAGGGACGTACAAGACATACCTTAGTAGCATGGACTCCATGGACTCCTTGTCAAAGTGGACTTTCCCACGCCCAATTGCTCTCACCACTGTATCATAGCCCAATACAACCTCCAACTCCAAGCCTATCTCTGAAATCTCGATGAACATGTCTCGAACACCTGTCATGTGGAGGAAGTAGTGGAAGTACTCGGTGAATGCCCAACGATCATGGAATGCTCCATGTGATCCTCAAAATCCCTGTTGGTGATGGATGATGCTCTCTCTACACAACCACTAACAAAGAGAGAAAACTCCCTCTCAAATCTAGCAGCATACTCATCAATCTCTGCTGAAGTTGTTGTCTGCTGTTTCTTGTTTTTCTTGTTTGGGCATTGTCCAACATAATGCCCAAACTTTTGACAAGCAAAGCATTTCACTTTGCTCATATCTTTCTTCTCACCATCCTGTTGCTTGGTTCCACCCTTGGAACCCCTCTTGAACTTCTTCTTCTTCTTCTTTGTTGCTAAGGCCACATTCTCCTCATCTTCTTTGTTGTGAGATGTACTGCCCTGTACGTATCTCCTGCGGGTCTCCTCCTATATGAAATCATCCCAAAGACGATCCCATGAAGGCATGTGCTCACGAGCAACCACTGAATCCACAAATACAACCCATGGCTTTGTCACACCATTCAAGGTTGTACGTACCAACTCGACACTTTCTATCACCTCCCCAATAGCTCCAAGCTCATCACTAACCTATGTAATCTTGGTGAGGTAAGTGGTTATATTCTCACCCTTGTTCATACCATTTTTCGATTTTCATTGGAACTTTGGTAAAGGTTAGTCAAAGCAGTCCACATCTGATGGGCATAATCCTTACCCGATATGTGTGCAATCACATGATCTTTTATTGCATCGAGAAGGATTCTTTTGGTCTTTATATCATTTTTGTCAAAAGCGGCTTTAGCTGTAGCATCTGCCGGAACAGTCACTGGATTGGCTGTAGTGCTGTTCACTATCTTGTAAATTAACACTATTCTAGCCTTCCATGGATTGAAATTTATAGCCCCATCCAACCTGTCCTCGATCCCAAGACCGGTAGCCATGACTGCAAATAAGTTCAAGAACCTGTTCTTCTCAACAACCCTGTTTTTCCTTATTTCTTCAAATCTGAAATTTATTTCTGTGTGTAATTTTCAGCCTTCAATGATGCTCTGATACCATGAAAATTTTTGAGAACCGCAACCTGGTTTTAGTTTTAGTGCTGCATATGGTTTAATGCCCAAACCCCATCATGCATGTACATTTAAAAACTAAAATTTTTGTCAGAAATATGAAACACATGAGATTTCTTTTCAACTTTTTAACTTTGGAAATTTATAACAGCCCTAATCTCTAACTCAGAAATTTTAAACTCAGGCAACACACATGAAAATAAACACTCAGATTTTTGACCAAAATTAGTCTAGGAAAAACCCCGAAGGGAAAACCTGTATGAGAGAGAATTTTTATTTCTTCAGGCAGAGTACAAAATTTAATCATAGCAGTATTTATCTCCCTTCTTGAAATCCATGTCAATATCTCATTGACAAAACTGCTGTACGATTGCCTCGATTTTTTTGTTGTACGACCTCGATTTCTGTGCTGTAAGGTACAATTTTTCTGCCTTGAAAAATGTGCCCAACTCTTCGAAATCTGTGCTGTATAGACAACATTAAATGTTGTACCTTCACCTCGAAAATTGTGCCATGCTGCCTCAATTTTCTTGCTGTTGTATGGATAGGTACAGTACAACTTTCTCCTCGAAAAGTGTGCCTGCTGTATGGATTTCCTGTCTTGGGAAATGTGCCCTTTGATTTGATCTTCAACCTGTCACTCAGTTTTCTCAAATTTTCTCGAGGGTTTCTTCTTCTCTCTCAATCTCTCCAAAAAATCTCTCTTTGGATTGTGAACGATGAATTCCTTTTGCCTTTCCAATGCCCTTTTTGTTTGAGTAACTTTCACTTCTAGATCAATTGCGTAGATTAAAATCTAAGCTG
>LPNX011167312.1:111407-183845 GCA_001517045.1 Pseudotsuga menziesii | reverse complement strand
GACATAAACCAAGTGGAAATTCAAGTTACTGTTTGCATATTCATATCAATCATGATTCATCATTCATGATATATGTCCAATCACAATGTCATACACCAACATGCAACAAGTCTACATCCAAAATTCAAAATGCAAAAAACATTGAACAATGAGCAATGAACAATGAATAGCTTAACCACACGAACTGTAGCCTATTTGAGCTTCAACTCTCGAGCATGCTGCATTATAAAGTTACCAGTTTTGAATACAGGATGTAAACAAAAGATTATTGTTTCTGAATTGAGCTTTTTAGATTTAAACTGCTAGACAGGCTCATGTATTTCACATTTTAACTGTTTCATTTGGTTGAAGTTGACTTGTCATTGTCATTTAATTGAATATGTGTATGTTTGTATTATGTAATACCCCAACGTGTTGGGATATCTTGTATTGTGAACATCTGAAAGTCGTTTTCTAGCATCAGCCATTAGTGGTTGAACTTTGATATCAATTTATAAGTTAAGGATTAAAAGTAAATGTGCAAAAAATTAGAGACATCTACTCTCTAATTATATTCTAAAAGATATTTCATGGAATGCTTTGTACATTGATGACATTTGGAAGTTTAGATTGTTCTATTTGGGTTGCAGTTGAGACACAATGGTCATGGTTGTATCATTGTTTGGTATCATTCATTAGTGGTTGAACTTTGACATCAATTTACATAGGAAAAATGTGCAAACGATTAGAGAGAATTGCTTTCTAATCAAATTTAAAAATATTTTTGCATCCTCTCCTCTCTTTGTCGCCGTAGGCTTCTACTGAAGTCAAAGTGTGCATTGGGAGAGTGGAAAGGCCCGCAGGGTGTAAAGAGGGTAGGGGGACCCATGCCCACCCCGTCCCTCTTCATAAAAGGGAAAAAAATTATAAAAAAAATATTTTTTAAAAATTTTTACAGACAAAATTTCCTCAAAGTCCTCAAAATCGGGGGACGGGGTCCCCAAAACAAGCGAGGTTTCCTGTTTTTTGTCAAAAGGTTTTCGGTACTCGGGGACTTCGATGGGGACTTCAGGGGACGTCTGTGAGATCTCCAACCCGGTTTTCGAGACTTGGGGACGGTACCCAGGACGCAGACACGAACCCAACCCCTGGGGATGGGTACCCCTGCAACACAGATTAAAAGCCAACTAAATGAGACCTTGGGCCCATCGCATTTCCTCATTAAAAATCACTTTTAATTAATAAATGAGAATTTAATGCACACCCACATTTAAAATTCATAATGTCACTTTTAAAATATAATAACTCAAACTCACATTAAAAAGGTCACTTTTATAATAAAGTCGTTCTCACCTTTTTAAATAGGCTAGGGACCACTTATTAAAGTGTCCTTGTCCACCCCAAGGCATGAGTGAACAAACACTTCCTAGGTAAAAATTCAACAGATGGTAAATACTCCAAGGAAATATAAGCCATATGCAATTGATTATGATGTGTCGGGGTCCAAAATCTGAATGAAGTCATCATAGTCATCAAGTGGATTACCCTCATACAATAGGAGGGGTAACGACTTGTTCCATTCTCCATGATATGGATATTTACATAAGCTGACTTCTATATTTCAAATAGATTGGTCATTGTTTCTTTATTGATCAAAAGTTACTTTTTGGTAAGTTGCTCTATCTCTAATTGTTGTATCTTCTTTTTATTCTTTAAGTTGTTAATTTGTGTAAGTAGGCTCTGATTCTGATTTTGTAGTTGAGAATTTTCTTCATCTGTCTTTGATAATTCGTCGAATTTCTTTTGGAGATCATGAACTTGTTGTTGTGATACTCGAAGACTTTGCTCATACCTCACCTTTTAAATCATAAACTTAATCATTGAGGTGCTTGTTTGCTCCACTACATTTTTGTAACTCGTTTATTAATAATTCATGTTGATTTTGAAAGTAATTTTTTACAAAGTCTGAAAATGGTGTGTTAGTTGCTTTTGCCCTTAATGCCATATTCAATAGGTGACATTTTCCATGATTAATAGCAACCCAGTCCTAAGTGACTCTTCGATATCTTCTTCAGATTAACTTTAAATCGGCTCGTTTAATTTAAAGGTTGTAAAATTATTCGCCTTTTCAGTTTTCTTTGTATATTCTTTTAGTAGCTACTCTTGTATATTCTCTTCTCCTAAAACCTCATTAACTTCCCTTCACTCTTCAATATCCAATGGCTTGAAATTCTCTTTTATTTCCTCTTTAACAAGGCCTTTACTTGGAGATTAATCCCTTTATATGCATGTTCATGATTTTTTTAATACCTTTTATCATTCCCTTGGTAAAATACTTTTAATTAATTCCTTTCGTATTATATCACTTTCACTTTCACGGTATCACTTTTACCTAATTCTCCACAATTTTATGGACATGTGCAAACATTAGAATTGTGTCAACTATCCGTCTAAGTGTTGAATCAGATGCATGAATTTTGTTAGTGGTTCAATCTTCTGGCAGTATGTATATTCTTCCTCTGTTTTAATTATAGATTCCTTTAATGTCAGCAGCGAATTTTCACAAAACACCAAGTATAAAAGCGGAATCTTCAATTTTGTAATGGAATAATCTTTCTTCAAATGAATTTCTGAACTTTACAATTCAAAAAGCCGGTTTGTGGTGAAAGACATCAAGATTCAAGACAGAGAAACTTTGATAAATGTTTGGCCAAAGGCTGAAGCAGTGAGTGCCTTGGAAGCGGCTCCGATGCCAATGTAATGAACAATAGTTTGGATAAGTGGTTGAAATCCACACACACACATATATATATTTAATATTTAATGAATGATGATTTACAATGACCTTCGTGATGGTATATATGTACATTGATGGCTCACGAGGTGAGAGGTCATGATGAAGTATGATCCTTATTATTATTATTTATTATTGTGTAATGTTATTTATCTATTTTATATGTTACAGAATAGTGGTGTTATGTTTCCAGATGCCATTTTTTTTATTTTTTTACATAGCATTTTTACAAATGTTTGTACATTTCTTTATATGTTTTTTCTTGTTTTTCCATTCAACGTACCTTTTTGCTGCTTACTAGGTTTAAATTCCTCCTATATGGCTTTGTAATGGACTATGATGAAATTTGTAAGGATGTTTAGTTTTTAGGGAATTTTCAGTCTATGCACCTTTGCTTAACACCATTGTTACAATATTTCCCTTGTGAGTTCATTTCTTTATTCTCAATTTAAGCTATAAAAATTCATTATGGTGTCTACCTATACTTGACTTTTCAATTTCTGTTTTCATGATAGACTGCTTAGAGAAACAGGTGGCATCAACAGAATTTTATATGATATCAGTGTTTATATGGGTACTGGAATTGTCTGCAAGTTCACATCTATTTTACCAATTTTGCTCACGATGAAGATGAAAAAACCAAGGAATTATAAGGAATATTTCAAAACATGAGAGACAATATGACCAGATGCAAAGAGAATAGGAAAAGTACAAAAACACAATGTCTCTACAAGTTAAAAAAGTAAACTCTTTATTTTTGCCTTTTGCCTCTTTCCTTTTCTAACATGCTTCTTTCAAATTCAAACGTGGTATCTGTTTTACATTTAATGTATAACTTATTTGCCTGTAATGGCTTTAACTTGTATTAAATCATACTGAATTTGATTATGTCATTTTATATTACTTGAGATGGTGCTTTGAATGATTTGGTCACTGCATGTGAAATGACCACAGATATATAATGGAAACTTAATCAAAGATTCTCTTGGCAGGTACATCTTTATGGGACATCTCTTGGAGGATTTCTAGCCCAACTTTTTATGCAATATCATCCAAGACGGGTTAAATCTTTGGTGCTCTCCAATACATTTCTGGAAACACGCCCTTTTGCAGATGCAATGCCTTGGTCTTCCTTGTAAGTTTCGTTATAAGCAGTTCTTAACTGCACTTGTCCGTCATATCAAGATGGAATGTTATCCTGTAGCTTATGCTGGCCTTTTGTCGCAGTTATTTTTGCTTGAAACTGTGTTTCTTAATAACCTGCCAAATCCTTGGTATGAAAACTTAGGAACTTTATTGACAATCTTGACATGTTTAGCTTACATGTGTAAAGTGTTGAACAAATGTGTGTACGATAATATCATATAATATAATTTTGTTAATGTCCAACAAATGACCACAAAAGTAGGTCAATGGGACTGTGGTACCATGATGTCAATACAAAGTGGGAGCGCTAAGGCAACTCTTATATAAAATAAAAGGTAAGACTCCAAGCTAAAAAACAAAAAGAGCTAACTTCAAAGATGGAGAGTCAATCCATAAAAAAATTCTACAAAGAGAGCTGATATAGAGGAAAAATGTACAAGGGGAGTGGATCTGAAACTGTGAAATTTGTGAATCTGTTGTGGTGCACTAGAAACATCTCTCCTAACATCCGAAGCCGAATGAAGGAATCTCAAAATAGTTCTTTGTTGGGAGGAAGAATTGGAAGAGGAGCTATAATGGGTTGCGTGTTTCCACGTGGAGTGGGGAGCTTGCTGTTGTGATCTGGATGAAGTCATCCGACTACTCGGATGGAGCCGAGATTGGCCACGTCGTTGGTGTCGGGCAAAAGTGGAGTTGGTTGCTATAATGGGTAGTGTGCCACCACATGGAGTGGGGAGCTTGTAGTTGTGATTTGGATGAAGTCATCCAACTACTGGGATGGGGTTGAGACTGGCCACGTCACTGGTGTTGGGCAGAAGTGGAGGTGGTCCTTGGTGTCCTAATTGATCTGTGGTCAAAAGCAGTGCCGTCCTCTATCGGTCTCTTGGTGCCCCTAGAGGAAGGGAGCACTAGAAAAAAGGAAGTGATTCACTAAGTTGAGGCTGTTCTCGATTGCGAATGTCGTTGGAGGATGAAGGAGCGAAGCCGGAGGGCTTCCTGTAAGAATAAGGCCAACCATCTCTAATCAGGATATTTGAAGAAACTAGTCAAGTTTGAAGGATTGTGAAAATAAGGTCCCTAAAAAGACAATGGAAGCACCCGCAAATCTCGTAGTAGATAGGGCACCAAAAGATGAAATGCTTCTCTGTCTCAACCTCTCGAAGATGACATACTTGGAAGATCCTATGTGATCGATCAATTTGGTGATTTGTCTCCACCTGAGATGATGAGAATCCACTCTTAATTGACCCAAAGGAATATGAAGAGCATGTGCCTAATGACAGAGTGCGTAATGGGGCCGAACCAATGTGATCAAGATCGGACCAGTCATTGATTTGGCAATGCCCAAAAATTTGAACTGGACAATGTTGCCGCCTAAAACACACTTGACTGTGGAAAAATATTCCAACGACTAGGTGTGTTCCCGAGGGCAACTATGAGTTTAGAACCTAATGTCACCTCAGTTCCTAACTCCTCCGTTTAGACCCAACTCCTAAAAAGGTCCAGGGGGGTACTCCCTATTTACTATGTTTCAAAGGTTGTGTTTTAGGAGTTAAAAGAAGAATAAATTAATTTAAATTTTATGGCAATCAATCATGTAGATATGCAATAATTTCAAATGACAGGCAAATCTTTCTTTATTCGTTAACCAAATATAATTGCAAGAGAAATATAGTATTACTAAACGAGTGCCTATCTAAATCGGGCTATGGAGACACAAACAAAGATTACAATGAAATTGCCAAAATGCTCAAATTGCTCTAAATCATTTGTTCACTACAATAATCAAAAGACCACATTCATCAAATGTAAAATACTTTAAGCAAATGAACTAAAGTGTACGAGATGAGCTTGAAGTAGAACTGAACCAAATGAACGATGACTGCAATAGTAAATAAAATGAAAGATCGTGATGTGCAAGTGATCCAATAGATTTTAATTTATTTTGAGGCCTTTCTTCAACTTAGGGGATTAATGTGTTTGCATGAGAAAATAAACCATCTAATGTGTCTACCTCCAACCCTTATCCCTCAACTGAGAGAAACTGTTGGGTGCTCAGCAAGAGCGCACAAGGATCCCTCTTAGCTTCACAAGTCAGTCCCAAGAACTAGCCGGGTGCTCAACAGGAGGACACAAAGTGCCACGAGGCCTCCAATGACCTCTACCTGGCAAAGCCAAATCACTTGCAAGGTGTGGGCAAATGAAGATAACAAAAATAGAACGCTAGCCGACACGATTTTGCAAGGATAGCATAGCCAAATCACTTGCAAGGTGTGGGCAAAAATAAAGAAGAAAATAAAAACAAAATGAAACTCTAACTAATCTAAACCCACACCAATCAACAATTGCTTATGCAAAGGTGGGCAAGCTTAAATTTTTTTGCTAGCAATGGATGGCAAATAAATTAAACTCGATTTAACTGAAAATGCAAAATAAGAAATCAAGTCCAAGAGACTCTCTTGGACTTGTTACAATGGTTGAAATTTTAGCATAAAGAATAAGAAGAAATAGGTGGGAAAACTGTGTTTTCACCCATTTCTTGTGATGGCCTTGAAGCTTTTCCTTTGGGGTAGCCTTTGCACCCTTCTTGGCTGAAATTTGACAGAGTTTTGTTTTGTTTTGTTACCAACCTGGTAAAAACCAACAAATAGAAAATGATAAAATGTGCCCAAAATCACTTTGGGGAAGTTGTATGTTAGTGCAATATATATACAAAATTTACAGAAAGTTGCCAAATGAATAATTTTGAAAGAACTTTAGTATAAAAGGGTTAAAATCAGATTTGAAACACTCAGCAAACTAAAATTAAAATGTAGAAATTTGTATGTAAAGAAAGAGAAAATTGGTCCTTTGTTCTTCAAGAAGTGAAGCAACGGGGCATCCAGCCGAGGAATCCCACTCTTCAATCCAAATAACCTGTAACTTATAAGATTTTCACTACACAATTACTAAAAGGTAAGGATCAAATAATGAGCAAAGAAATCATAAACTTCAAACTAGAAAATATATGAACTTCTTTTGCTACAAGAATGAAAACTCACAAAATTTATGGAATACAAATACCATAAATCTTACCAAAGCAAATAAGCATGCTTCCTTGCCCAACCAAACTTGTGTAGCTCCTTAAGCATGGAAGCAAATCATCAATGGGAACAATGGACACAAGATTCTTCTAAAGATTTTAATTAACAAATCCAAATGGTTGAAAATTACAATGGCCCAAGCAAGAACAAGGGCAAGGGAGCAAGAGAAAAATAATGAGAGCAAGAGCATGAAAGGGTGTGTGTATGTGTAACCCAAATGAGGAGGGGAAGCCACCTTAAATAGGAAATGAGTGAGGAGAGAGCCCGAGTGCATGCAAGCCCCTTGTCAAAATGAGAGCGTGAGAGCTCAAAGAGGGGAACCATTTCTCTTGGGGTCATCTCCTAGGGTGAGAAATCAAATAGAAATGGGGGAGAAACCCCCCTCTAATATTTTTGATCTTCATTCTATGCCCAAAGGGGGGGACCACCAAAGTGGGACCCTTTAGTTTGGCTTATTTTTAAATATCTCAATTTCCATGAAGAGAGAGGGTGTCCCCCCCTTTTTGGCGACATCTTCATTCTTGTGAAATACTTGCATGGGGAGCTCCTTTTTCCTTCTAAAGTCACCTCAGGAATATAACATAACACTTAGAAACTTAATTTTCCCTTTCTAAATGACTTTAGGCACTTTTCCAAAATTTGGCTTGCTAATCAATTGCCAATTTTCCTAATTTTCTTGACCGACTTTGGAAAATGTTACCAAAACCTTAGCAAGACTTGTCCGAATGATTCAAACTTTTCCCAAGGGGTGTAGGGAAACTCATGTCATTGATTTTGAGTACCCATACCCCAATCCTTGGGCATTAGATTCCATCAAACCCTCTTTTTATTACAACATTTTTATGCTGAGGGACATTTTTTAATCACCAAAAATTAAATAATCCTAGGTAAAACCTAACGAAATTCTGCAAGACTCTGGATAGTGTCTAGCATGGTTACATAGAATATTCCTAGGCCTTAGTTGCCCGTGGACTCGATCATTAGAACACCTTTCACCACTTTCGAGGTATTTTTGAGTGAAAAACTCAGATAATTAAAATCACTAAAAATGAATTTTAATTATAAAAAAAACACTTGATGAAAGGACTTCCCTAATGAAAAATTCCTAGGCAACTAAGTTATACAAAACTAGACCTTCATGCTGTCATATCGTTACAATATCCCTCACAGGGGTGTGACAATTTCATGGAGAAAAGACAAGAAGAGTTGCCTTGCTTGAAAAAACTTTACTAGGTACTTCTTTCTTATCTTCAAGGCACGTGTTACATGGTTGGCCACCTAGTTGGTTAGGTGGTCAACATTTTCGTTTCAACTGTAGGACGTGTGCTCAATTTGGTCTTCAAGCAAGGAGAGGATAGGAGAACTCTAGAATCTCTGGTTTTTATAATTTGTAAAAACATCTCAACTTGACAAGAAAACATTAGTAGCACAAATTTTACGAAAAAGTCCAATGAACCATGGCTTGCTTTATTAGAAACTAAAAGAAGCCTAAATACAAAAAAGAAATGCCGAAAGTAAATGCTCACTTTAAGGAGCTTATTTTCCTATTCTAAGCAAAATAAAACAATATCTTAGGTAAACTCAAATATCCAATGCAACCACCTAAGCATTTTATCAACCTTAAATTTTTTTGTCTTGTCGTTGGTTACCAGCCAAAGCAAGAACACATTTATTAAGAAATGCAAACTTGCGTGATGATCCAAAATGGGCAGGCAAGATGGGGAATCATAAGCATGGATAATGTGATCAAATTGCTTCCCAAACTGACAGGTTTTCCCGCAGGCTTCTTCTATCCAAGATTGGATAGGACTAATGTACGCATTCGTTTGATGAGGCACATCGACCACTCCATCGCACTGTTCAACAAGGCTTATCGAATGGCAATTTTTTGTATAAGCCCCAAGCTACTCCAAATCATAAGGAACCTTTGCACGTGAAGATGAAAGATGGGATTGTTCTTCAATTAATTGCACCCAATCTAGATCTTCATTGTACTCTTTCTCCAAGTCTTTATTACTGATACTTGTGTACGATTTTGAATGACATGGCTCTGAATAATCATATGGAAAATTTGAACATTCACCTTCCATACCAAGATCCCCCAAAGTCTCAAGATCCACAATCCCTTCTCTGGGCATGTCATAGATGGGATTCTTAAAAATTTTCAAAAGTCTCATATATTGGATTTTCAATAAAATTCCAACTGTCATCATTCACATCTACGTCAGTTGTGAGAGAGTCTTCATCGCTAGTATCACATTCATGGATATAAGAACCTTCTCATGTTCACAATGATTATCCTTATAAGGTTGGTTTCAAGGATATTACAAGAAGTAAAACATTCCAAAACTTTATCCCTAAGTGGTGAACATGGAGGGGTGTCATCATACACATTACAAACTTCATGAATTTCTTCATAAGTTTCATTATAAGCCTCTATAATGGTTTCTTCTTGAGGTGGGTCTGGGGTGCAAATATGATCATCATCACTGAAATAATCATGAAAAGATCCCCAATTTTCAATATTTTCTGTTGAGGGTGGTTGTCCGTCGATTGCACACCAGCAGCAAAAATCTTCCGAAAGCTGTCTCCTCACTTGAGAAAGTGGGAGAGGTGTGACCTTGGGGGCAAGTACAGAGCCAGGTACTGTCACCTACTCCTAGCTCCTCCATTTAGGCTAACTCCTAACGAAGTCAAGGGGGGTGGTCCCTAACAAAGAGTTTCTAAGGCTCAATGTGTTTAAGTAAGTTTTATGAAAGTGATGCAGATGGGTGTTGTTTAGGAGTTTGTTATGATGAACAAAGATTGCAATTAAAATAAAAAAAAGAATACAAGACAAAAGCAATCCACGTTGCTACACTAGATTTAAAGATGAACAATATAATGAGAACTCGTGAAATAAACTAGCATTCACAGATAAGGATCTTACTTGAAAAAATCAAAGGACAAATGGCCCAGATTAATAATAATGCATATAGGAACAGACCAGTGCCTTATGGAGTCAAATGTCTGAGATGCTTGAAAATACTGAAAGTACAAGTCTCATAATAGTGCTAGTGAAATTGTTTTGCGATTGCTCTTGGTTTATTTTAGAGTATTTTAATGGTCTTGCTTATTATGGCTTATCAAAGGTATCAAAAGACCAATTGGGAAAGCATTCCAAGTTATTCCGTTCGAGACATGTCGGCCGTCCAGTATCCTAGGCTAGTATCTGGTGGATTGACCAGCTAGCCGGGATTCTAAGACAACGGGGAGTTCTGGCGCCCTTACTGAAAATGACTTTGAATACTTTCAACAACACCGGTGTGTTGGTTATGGGGAAATTTTTTATTATGTTATTACTTAAGAGATTATCAAATTCACTCATCGTTCTGAGTACGAGCCCAACTATAAAAATCGGCAGAGCATACTAGGTGAGGAATAACAATGAAGTAAATTAATTAAGGGGAAGATGTGAGTCACAAATTTTATTAGAAAACAATTAAACCCTCCGATAGAGAGCGCTCTTGACTTTGTCTTATGACAAAAATTCAAGATTCTTAGCTACTGTATATGCTTAAATGCAAGGATAATGCAAAACTAGTATGCTCTCCGAGAGAGAGTGCTCTTGAATTGGATTTCGACAAGTTCAAGAGACTTAGAATTAAGTTAACAAATTACAAAAAAACAAAAAATGCATGAAATAAATGATAACCACAAACCCTCCGACAGAGAGCACTCTTGATCCACCTGACGGTGAGATTCAAGAGATTTTAATTCTTTTTTACTTTTTTGCAATAAAGTTAAACAAAACAAGGATTTTTTTTTTGACTTTTATGAAAGCAAAATAAATTTTTCAGAAATTGAAACTAACCTTTCCTAATCTATTCTAAGCAATTATTCTACAAGCCAAAAAACAAAGAAATTGCAAACATGAAAAGTGGACGATACAGGCTTCCTCCAAATGGGGGAAGAGGGGTGTGGGAGCCTTTATCCCACTTGCTTTTTATTAATTTTTTGCAATGCTTTTTTGATGTCTTTGCCTCCTCTTGAATGAGCAAGGTGAGAAAGGGAAAGAGAGAAGGGGGAGGTGTTTTTGTCTTTTTCGCTCTTTGCTTGCTTTTTTGCTTGCTGTAGCCTTTGGGCTCTTCTTGACTTCCTTGTGTTGCCGCCTAAAACACACTTGGATATGGGTAAGTCTCCTAACTGCTGTATGTGTTCCTAAGGGCAACTTATGAGTTGAGAACCCACTGTCACCTCGGTCCTAAACTCCTCCGTTTAGACCACAACTCCTAAAGGCCAAGGGGGGTAGTCCCTACTTACTAAGTTCTTTTTTGAAGAATGTTTTCTAGGAGTTGTAAGTTACAAAAATGACAATCAGTGTGCAGTGATGCAAATATTTCAATGTCAAGCAAATCCTTTAACAATCAACCATTAATGTATGAAAGAGAGAAACAATCAAATAATCAAAATGATCAGTGCTGTCTCTACTCGGGCTATGGAGTCACAATAATCAACTTCAAATAATTTTCCTAAAGCATCAACTCATTTACTTTAACAAATATTCAAGAACATGATTAATTCTAATAAATGAGTAAGTTAAAATAAAGTGATTGCAAAGTAGAGAAATATAAATGATTGTACCAATGTTATGCAAGTGGTCTTGTAAGTTTTAGTAAATTTTATGTCTCTCTTTGACTTAGTGAATTAAGGTGTTTGTTGCAAAGAAATGAACTATTCTAGATGTCTACCCCAAGAGACTATCTCCTTTGATTAGAGAGAGAATGCCGGGTGTTCAACATGGGAACACAAGGTTCCCACCTAGCTCCACGGGTCAAACTCGAAACTTGCTGGGTGCTCAACTGGAGGACACAAAGTGCCACGAAGCCCCCTACGGCCTCTACCCCACTAGCTCCACAGGTCAAGCCTCTTTTTCTCCTTTCTAATGAAGATACTTATCTGGGTGCCTATTAAACAAGCCAACACAAATATTTGACCTTTCTCGTCACCCTAGATCGGTTGAACCGGGGGGGGGAGAGGATACGGGGCAAAAACGGGGTTTGTGGTAAATTTTATCCTTAAAGAAAAAATAAACAAAACAAGCCAAGCGGGATATCACAACGGAGGCAAAGCCTACTCGATTGTGAGGTGCAAGCAAAAGGAAATAAGCAAATACTTTAAATAAAAATGCTAGCCAACGCGATATTGTAAGGATGACAAAGCCAAATCACTTACAAGGTGTGGACAAAAAATAAAGAATAAAATAAAAACAAAATGAAACTCTAACTAATCTAAAACCCGCGCCAATCAACAATTGCTTATGCAAAGGTGGGCAAGCCCAACTTCTATTGCTAGCAATGGATGGCAAATAAATGAGACTTGATTAATCTGAAAAATGCAAAGCAAGAAATCAAGTCCAAGAGACTCTCTTGGACTTGTTACAAAAGCTGAAATTTCAGCGTAAAGAAAGAGGTAAAAGGAGTGAGAAAAACCGTGTTTTTTTTCCTTTCTTGAGATGTCTTTGAAGCTCTTCTTTTGGGGTGGCCTTAAAACTCTTCTATGATTGAAATTTGACAAAGTTTTTCTTTGTTTTGTCACAAACCTGCTAAAAACCAGCAAACAAAAAATGATAAAATGTGCCCAAAATCACTTTGGGGAAGTTAATATGTTAGTGCAATATATATACAAAATTTACACAAAGTTGCCAAATGAATAATTTTGAAAGAACTTGAGTATAAAAGGGTTAAAACCAGATTTGAAACACTCCACAAACTAAAATTAAAATGCAGAAATTTGTATGTAAAGAAAGAGAAAAATGGTCCTTTGTTCTTCAAGAAGTGAAGCAATGGGGCATCCAACCGAGGAATCCCACTCTTCAATCCAAACAACCTGCAACTTGTAAGATTTTCACTACACAACTACTAGAAGGTGAGAATCAAATAATGAGCAAAGAAATCATAAACTTCAAACTAGAAAATATATGAACTTCTTTTGCTACAAGAATGAAAACTCACAAAATTTATGGAATACAAATACCATAAATCTTACCAAAGCAAATTAGTATGCTTCCTTGGCCAACCAAACTTGTGTAGCTCCTTAAGCATGGAAACAAATCATCAATGAGAACAATGGACACAAGATTCCTCCAAAGATTTTGATTACCAAAGCCAATGGCTGAAAATTACAATGGCCCAAGCAAGAGCAAAGAAAAGAATGAGAGCATGAGCAAGAGAGTGGGTGTGAGTGTGTTTTTGTGTAACCTAAATGAGGAGGGGAAGCCTCTTTAAATAGGAAAAATGAAAGAGAGAGGCTCTTTTAATGCTAGCTAAGTGTCACAAGGGAGAGAGGGGGCCCAAGAGAGGGGGGGCGAATTCGCTCAAGGAGGGCAAAACCAAGGTTTGAGATCTCAAATATAGGGAGAGAAACCCCCAATTTAATGCTTCCAACCTTATTGTTATGTCAAATGGGGAAGAAACCACCATAGTGGGGCCCATTCCATTGACTTTAGCTCACCCAACCAATCAAAGAGCGAAAGGGGCACCCCCCTAGATTCGGCAACTCAAAACTTGTTATATGCTTGCTTGAGGCCCCCCCTTTGGGTCTTAAATTTTCCTTACGAACATAATATAAACATTAGAACCTTTACTTGGCCACCTCAAGTGACTATAGTCACTTTTTCAAAATTTGGCTCTCTAATTAAATGCCCAATTTCTTGATTTCCATGACTGACCTGGGCAAAGGTGACCAAGACCATAGTAATACTTGTCCGAATGACTTCAAACTTGGTCAAAGAGTGTAAGAGTGCTCATGCCATTTATCTTGAGTACCCATACCCCTATACAACATTAAAAGGGACCAAGTAACCCTCTTTTACATTACAACAAATTGTCTTGAGTGACAATTTTTAATGACCAAAAATTAAAAAAACCTATGCAAAACTTAATGAAATTCCACAAGACTTTGGATAATGTCTAGCATGGTAATATAAAACATTCCTAGGCTCCAATCACCCCATGGACTCTATCACTAGAACACCTTTCACCACTTTGGAGGTAATTTTGAGTGAAAAACTCAAATAATTAAAATCTCTAAAAAGAAATTTTAATTATCCAAGTGAAAAAATACTCGATGAAAGGACTTCCCTAATGACTAAGTCTTAGGTGATTAAGTTACAAAAAAGTAGACTTTCATGCTGACATATCCTTACAAAATCCCCCGCTGGGAGCGGAAATTTCATAGAGAGAAGAAGAGAAGAAGAGCTGCCTCGCTTGATATAATCATTAAGAACTTCATTCTTATCTTCAAGGCACATCCAACATGTGCATGGTACATCGTTGTCCACCTAGTTGGTTTTGGTGGTCAACACCTTGAAAACAAGAGCTTTGAACACTGAACTGTTATATGTTAGTCAAAAAACAAAATAAAACAGATCTATAAACTAACTCTAAAAGAAAGTAAATTTCTACAGTGAAAACGGAGGAAAGAAAAATAAGAATAAGCTGCGAAACGGAAGAGAAAAGGGACAAACAGAGGGCTGCCAACTAAAGTAAAAGAGAGCTGCAAAAAAGGCAAAAGAGGGCTGCAAACTAAGGCAAAAGATGGCTGCAACAAAGGTGAAGAAAAGACTAAAAGAGGGCAGCGAAAAGAGAAGAGGAGGGCAAGCCAAACAAGGCAAGAAAGAAGAAGCCAAAGGATGGATAAATAGAGCTTTGGGCTTCTTGAAGCAACTAGTAACCAAAATAATGTTTTATCTTGTGGATGGAACACAAGAGAGAGCGCTGCTCCCAACATTCTTTTTATAGCAAAAGATGACAAACCCTGTAGGTCCTGCAATCACAAAGTGTTAAACTCAAAAATGGTAGTTTGAAGCTTGGGATAGAAGCAGTTGAGCTCACACACTTCTACAATTGGTGAAGCCTGATAACACACAAACGCTCAATACAAGAAGTGAGATAAAAAAAATCATATGCTAGTATACTAAGAAAATCAAATCTAGATCAACATTTCGTATTACTGACTACTCATGTCCATCAAGATATTAATCTACTTTGCATAAATAACCAAATTGAGACATCAAATGGCTATTCTACCGTGCCAACAATGGCCTTCTTGAGCTAGCAAATTAATTAAACGCATGCAAGTATTGAAAGAGAGGAGTTAGAGACAATATCATCTCAACCATGAAGAATTCACTACAATAAGAAACCCATAGACCTCCAAAGGCGAATATCTTTATTAACAATTCCAAAGAAAATGCTTGATACAATTTTTTTAGAGTAACTCTACCACCAAAGTTCCATCCTGTAGAGCTCAAAAGAGCCTTTACTTATACAAAGAGAGAAGACCAAAACCCTAAAACCAAAATCCATCAAATGAGAGCCAATCCCCATGGTTAAGCAAACTCGACACCTTAATTGAAGACCAAACCTAAATCAAGGTTGGTGTGAGTGAGGGGTGGGCTCCACCTAGGCAAGGCGCCCCCACTCCCAACCCTAAAACCCCATCTCCATCAAATGAGAGGCCCACACGTGTAGTAGCGCAAGCCATGAGAGAGAGGGCATGAGCTTGTGAAGGAGGCGTGAAGCTTGAAGGTAGCTGTAGTATGTGCTGATGGGTGCCAAACCCTTAGGGTTAGCACATAATGAAGAGTGCATTCAATTCCCTGCCTCGATCCAATCACCAAACCAATCATTGCTTTCCACATCACCCAATTCGTGAGCTAGATGAAGAGGGCGAATTTGCTAACTGAAGGTGACTTTAATGCTCTCCGATTGTTGATTGAAGAGGCTTGGTGCCGAGTTGAATCACCATAAATGCCCATTGCCATGTTATATAGCCTTTTAGTTTATTCAATTTGGTTTATTTTGGAGAGTATTGGATAATCTCCAAAATATTCATTTTTTAATATTTTAATTAATAATTTCTCCATAAATGACTTTTTTGAGAAATTATTAATTATGAGGCTGAATGAACATCTGAAACTTAGGGATAGCTGGCCAGCTGATCATGAATGATTTTTAGCTTAAGGTTAGAGCCTTCAATCACTGAATTCGGATCTCGGATGACTGACTTATTACAAATTGAAAATTTTCCATTTAAACTATGGAAAAATTTAATTAAAAATTAAAAAAATTAAAAAAAATAAAAATCCAAAATCCAATGCGTCCGGTAAAAATTTTTCGAAATTTTTTCTGAGGGTCCTAGTGACTTAGGACATGACCATAGTCTATTCTAATAATGTCTAATAGGTTTATACATACTCAATTGGGCTCTAATAACCCCCCAAGGCCCATAATTCAAAATCGGGCATTCCAGTTTTGGAGGAAGTGGGAGAAAACCTCGTTGATTATACTCGGCTATAGGCAAAGCATAATTGACAAGGGAAAAAACTCCCTGGAATACCTTAGTTGAAATTCTACGTCTTAGGAGACCGAACCACTAAAAAAACCCTACTAGCACATTTTATTACAAACCCCGCGGGGCCATGGTCATAATTACTGAAAAACAAAAACTGACTAGCCAAAACTGGCTAGGCACAAATGGCGGATCATCTGATAGACTGGAACACAATCATGTTTGTTAAATGGCGGCTCCTCAGCTAATCCAACTATGGTACAAATAAGTTGGTAACATCTGGCTCCAACTGCAGGATGGGTACTTGCTTGATTCGTTGATCAAAGAGAGTGCTTGAGAATCCAGGAATCTTTGATACCTGTACGTAGACAGAAGTGTCTTTGTCTCATGTATATGATATAAAATAAGCCATGATGAAATACCAGAAAATATTTTTTGCTTTTTCAAGTCAAAGTGCATAAAACAAAACTTTTTCTTTTTTCAGCATATAAATGAAGTATGATACAATGCTAACATACAAAGGTTATGATACAACATTTTGGTACATCAAATATTATGGTACAAAAAATAAAAATACATAAAAATACAACAAGGATGGGTTTAGAGAAGCCCTGGGATGACCCCTTGGTCATCTTGGAGGTTGTTTCGATAAAAAGGCTTCAAATGTTGACCGTTCACGGGCAGGTTTAATGTATCTCCATCCATGGTGTTAAGTAAAAAAGAATTGGTGCCAGCAGTATCACGGATGATAAATGGGCCTTTCCAAAGGCTGTCGAACTTTCCATGCTTTCCAGGCTTCTCCCTTCTATTATCCCATAAAAGAACAATATCTCCAATTTGGAAGGATCTTGGCCTGGCTGACTTATCAAAGGTGCCCTTTATGCTTTCTTGATGCCTGAGTGACTGATCAAGGGCAGCTATTCTAGATTCATCCAACTCAATAATCTGATGGATCCTCTGTTCCATTTCCAATCTTTCCATGCCATGTTCACTCAATAGTCTAAAGATTGGAATCTGCATGCTGATCGGAAGGGTGGCTGTGAGTCCATATACTAACTCAAAAGGTGATTTTCCAGTTGAGTTTTTCTTGGTAATCCTATCTGCCCAAACAACATACTTAATCTTGCTATCCCATGCTCTTTTATTGTCACCCACAGTTTTCTTCAGAATAGTCTTTAGGTTTTTATTAGTGGACTTAGCAAGTCTATTGCCCTGTGGATAATAATCTGATGAGTGGGATAGGATAATGCCATATTTAAAACAAGTCATTTACTTCTCCCGAACTGAAGGCCTTGGCATTATCGGTTGTTATTTTAAGGGGAGTTCCGAATCTGGTGATGATTCTTTCCTTAATGATATCCAGAACAACCTTCTCAGTGGCATTCTTAGTAGGTATGGCCTCTACCCACTTAGTGAAATAATCGGTTGTCGTAAGAATCCAGCAAAAACTATTGCTAGAGTTATCCTTAAATTTGTCGATAAAATCAAGCCCCCTTTGTTGAAAAGGGGCAAGGACCACAACAGGTGTAAGAGGAAGTGCAACCAACTTCTGCTTCCCTGTGAAAAGCTGACACTCTTGGAAAAACTTGACATGTTTATGAACATTTGCGAAGATAGTGGGCCAATAGTATCCAACTCTTAAAACTTTGTGGGCAGTTGTATTTGCTGCATAATGGCCTCCACAAAATCCTGAGTGAAATTCAGTCAAGATTTTCTTGGAATCTTGTTCATTAATACATCTGAGTATAATGCCGTCTGGGTTCCTCCAACCCAGACCCTCTTGGGTAAGGCCATATCTAGCAGTTTTGAGTCTCAAAGCCCTTCGTTTGTGACCTTTGAGGTGACCAGGGCAAGTGAAATGGAGCAGGAAGAAAATGATGTCGGAATACCAGTGATTATCAAGTTCTTGAAGCGCAGGAGTCATGGCTGATTAAGGAACATTGTTTTCGGCAATCATTTCAATGGCTTCTTCATTTCTTTGAGTAAGCATTTTAGCAATGCCTTGTCCTTTGATCAATTTGGTAGGCTTTATTTCAAGGTCATACTCTTGGAATTTGGACACCCATGTGCCCCTTATTCCTAAACAATCCTGTTGAGATAGGATGTCTTTCACTACAGTATGGGGAACGTACCCAATGACTTTAGAGTCTCCAATATATGTTCTGAAATGTTTCAACGATTTGACCAAGGCATAAGCCTGCTTTTCCATGATGGTATATTTTAATTTAGAGTTTTGTAAGGCCCTACTCATGAAAGCTATAGGTTGCTCGAACCCTTCGAAGTTATTCTGGAGCAACACGTCGACAATAGTGTCTTCTGAAGCAAAAGAAAAGATCATGAAATCTTTCGTGTAATCTGGGCTGACTAAGACTGGGGACCTGGTGATGGTATTTTTAATAGAACCAAAGGCTTCTATTCCCTCATTTGTCCATACAAACTTGGCATTTTTCTTAAGTAAGGCTTGCATAGGTTTCATGAGTTCAGCTAAGTTAGGGATAAATCTTCTAATAAAATTGATATGCCCATTGAAAGATTGGAGTGCTTTCACATTTTTAGGTAAAGGGATCTTCTTTATGGCTTCTATTCTCTCCAGGTCAATCTTGACACCATCCTTGTTTACAATGTGTCCCAAGAGTTTTCCTTCTTCAATACCCAACACTGACTTAGCCGGATTCAAGGAAATGCCAAATTTCCTACATCGCTCAAAAATCTGCCTGAGATAACTGTTATCACATATATAGTAGCCGGGCTACCATATTCTATTTTTCAGATACAGTACATTTTTCAGCCAGATCTCGTACATATGAGATGTTGAGATGAGCAATTTTGAAGGATCATTATTTTATTTGTGGACTATTGTACTCTCCCATGTTAGGATTGAGTCTCAGGACACTTAGATTTGAGGACTGATGTAGCCATTTAGTCATTACAGAGCAGTTATTGATGCCCAGTTTTATATCGGCACTTAATCATTGGACAAATGATGGTTCAGATAGATTATATGGATGATTATGACTCAGCTTGTATTATATTGTGTTATGGTTATCATTGCTTTTATATTCTTCTTTGTGACATGTATTAACATGTAGTGTCATGATCTGGCGGTCATAATTATATGGACTTGGATGTATTATTATTATGTATTGATGTCCCTACTTAGGCTTGGAAGTTCCTGATCTATACTCATTGGTTTTACCCTCCTTAGGGAGAATAGAGGTAGTCATTCCCACCATTGTTTTGGCTTGCTAGTGTTAGCTTCATCATTCATTGTTTCCACCCATCCATTACCTTCCAGTTTTGTTTCTAACCCGACTTACTACTTGACTTATGGCATGGAGGACCTTTTCCCCGCTAGAACCTTTGTTGGACAAACCTCCTTGTTTATATTGTGTCTTGGCTCTGAGTTGGTGACAAAACTTGCCTTTGGTGAGTTGGATTGTATCCCTAAATCATTCTGGTTGGTTGTCCCGATGTTTGGCACTATGCAGAACTCCCCCTGGTCACTTGAAACGTTGGCTAAAACTGAAAGCTTATGAACTACTTATATTGGAAATGTTTATATGCGCCCATGGAAAATGAAAATGCTAAAACTGTGTTTCTTAACATATGTAAAAAAAAGGCAAGAGCAATGAAATGCTAAAATACTCCTTGAAGGATATAAGAAAAGGTCCAAAAAAATAATGGTTAAATATATGCTATATCCAAATATTGCTGACCTTATAAATTTGAATATGTCCTGGATGAAAGCTGCAATTAGCTGTGCTTTTAAGCATTGGTGAAGTCCCAAAGGGTCATATAGGCCAAAAAGGGCCATGGAAATAAAATTGATGATCCTAGTGAAACTGGATCAAACTTGATGTAGTCATGATGCCTAAGTTGAATAAGCACTCTCTAAACAACTCAACCATTTGTGAGGCATTGCCATTCCTTGTGTTGTTGTTTGTCCGTCATTGGTTTTAGTGTGTTTTTCCTTTTCATGTCCAAAGTGTCATGATGTTAAGTAGGAAGTCATCCTTTGCCCTAGCCTTGTAAATTTCATCCTTCACCTGTCACTAGCAAATTGACTACAACTATGAAGTGAGTATAGCCCTGAAAGTCTAGTTTGAGTAATAATAAATAAAGCCTTATATATGTATTTGGTTGATACACCACCAGTGAAATGACTGCTACTTGTTGTGATTGTTGCTTAAATGAGTTGTAGGGCATGTCTTAGCCTTATAACACTTGTAGCAGATGGATGATAGTCTGAGTTATATTATTGGTATCTGATCATTTACAGGGGGTTATATTGTCTATTGGATATGGTTGATGATCAGGTAGAGACCTGGAAAGGGTATGAGTATACACCGTAGATGGATTTGGACTCTCTGAGTCTAATGAGATAGTTTATTTTCAGTTCCGGGCACTTGCAGAAATGATCAGGCTCATTTTACCTTTCTGATGCAGTTTTGTTTCACAGGATGATGTGTTTGAGTAGGGATATGTTTTATTTGGATCTCCTAGGGCGTTGTATGGACATAGGGGGTGCAACCACTTGTTTGTACCATAGTACCCCCATCCTAGAGAGCCTGGTGGGCTCAATTTGGCAATGCAGGCACCCTAGGAGGCTGTTTTGGCAGGTTCATGTTTCCCGAGGCAGATTAATAAATGATTAAATGGCTATTGAAGAAATCGATTTGGGCTATTGAGGCAAGGAAATGACATGGGATGAGTCATGATGATGAGAGTGATGTTCTCTGCACCTTCTCCAGCAGTTGCAACACCTGATTGGGCCCACCTATTTTTTTGGGCATTTTTATATTATTTTTTGGAGCTTTTGGGAGGCTCACGATTTCATCAAGGAGGCACAAATTCATAAAATTAAAAGATAATATTATTTTATTGTGCCATGGGGACACCCAGAGGGAGTTAGGCAACACTCCATGGACCCACCATGTGCTTCATTTATTTCTTGTTGAGTGGGGTACCCTCTTGTTGGGTGTTTTAGTCCACTTTGGTACTTTATGGTTATATTGATCAATGTATTGTATGTTGAGCTCATTTCAACCATTGATTAGAATATTTTATCTTTTAATCTTAGCCACTCGTTTTGAAAGTGGTTAGGATTTGGTTATCATTGTGGTTCTCTCATTTCTATTTAAAGGAGAGAGCTTCTCATTTGTAAGGGGTCTTTGGCTCTTGGATCTGAATAATAGAAATATTTTTTCGTGGATATTTTCTGGATCTGCTTTGCATTTGATGTTCCCAAACGGTGATTGGATAGTCTTCTGGTTCCTAGCATTGTGGAAATTCATGTGAGATCTATATTTTTCTGCTATCATTGTCTTGTCTACAAGAGGGCGTTTTGGCTGGAGCGTTTTTGCAGGGGGACCTCAACTCGTTCGGTTATCTTCATCTCGGATTAGGGGGTTTTCATTAGTGTCATTGTGATCTATGATTACTTCTTTTTACTTTTCCTATAGCATTTTGTTTCTTTATCTTGTCTTAGCAAATCTGATATTGTTAACGTTTACTCATGCAGGGTAGGGGGTGCATTGGTGGCTTGGGGCTTCCATTCGTCACAGAAATCACGTGGATATTCCAGAATTGATCGGGATGGCAAGGATCATCGCTATTAAGGTATCTACAAGCATTCCAGGTAGGATCTAATAGGTAATTCTCTTCTCTTTAGCAGATCTCAATCCATTGTACCTGTTTTCCTACCATTTTTCTGAAAATCCTTAAAATACTGAAAAAAACCCTAAAAAAATACTAAATCTGGGAACCGTCCAATCTTTGGCTAAACCATTGCTGGGTTTCATAGATAGGGCCCCCCTCTCACTGAATCTACTGCAACACTGGTCAGATTTCTGCTGGTTTGACCTAGATCTGAAATATTGTCTGAAAACTGCATAGCGCACCCACTGAAAATTTGACCTACTAAGGTTTTGATTTTTTCTGATTTTTGACTTCATAGATTGATAGATCGGGTCTCACACATTCCAAATAACCCCCAACGCTGTTTAGATTCATGACAGTGTGACCTAGATCTGAATTCTAGACTGAAAACAACCCTAGCGCCTGTTAGACACTGAGAGGGGGGGGGGTGAATCAGTGTAAAGCCAATTTTACAGCTTTTCTTAACTTGTCACAGTTAACTACCAAATCATCATTCCATTATTCTACCAATCTCATAATCGTTTCATAAACTTCATCATTCACATATCATAGCATTTAAATCATCAAGAACCATAACACAAAAGAACACCACACCATATAAATTTGTAATCTTTTTATATTAGTTTTGGTTTGGCTACAACCGTTAGGCAAAATTAGCACCTACTGATACATAGAGCACCTACTTTGCATCCAGGACCCTGCCTGATTTTCTTAGACCCTGCTAAGAAGGGTTTGAGGTATCCTAACCTCAAAAGCAAGACAAGCTTGCTTTTACAATTAAAGTTCACTGTCATATCAACATCATCTGTTTCTTCAATCTATTCTGCTGCTGCATGTCATAGGTCTACTCGTCAACACCTCAATTCACTTTCCAACTCAATCAACTGCTGCAAATCATCAATCAGTTCTGCTACTCATTGTCATCAACTTGTCCTTATCATCAACCTGTCAAACCTGTTGTTCAAGTATGTGCTCACAAGGATCTGCTCTAACCACTGCCAAAACATCACTATATACTGATATATTGTTTCTCTGCTATACACTGCTCATGTATCTCTGCTGGTCATTCTCTGGGATATTCTTATCAAACTACTGGTCAATTTCTGCTGCTCATCCTCATCTCTGATCATCATTCTTGCAGTACTAATCAACAAAACATCATCATCATCATATATAAGGCATGGATCTACATTACTTATTGAACATTTACCACAGTATACATATCCACTATATACATGATTGTTTGCATATTAGGTATCTGCATATAGGTCTGCTCTTATCATTCAAAGGTCTGCTTTCATCAATGGATCACCTTTTCTAGGCACATCAATATACCATTGTTTTGTTGCACATTCACTATATGTACTCACTGTCAATTGCACAGAATCCTGTACAAGTTTGCTCCAAACCTTCTAAAGATTTCTACTGATGTCTTCACAATGTGTCTCACAAGTTCTGTAGCTTCTATTCTACCACCTCACCAGACATTTACTCTATCATTCTTGCACCTCACCAGACATCTACTCTGTCATTCTTGTAACTCATTAGATGCCTCATATTTAACATCAAAGTCATTCATATCGACTGTTCAATCAAGTTCTTCATAGGTCTGCACTTATCATCAAGGGTGTGTCCACACATATATCATATTCATATCCTGTAGCTCTATGTTTATGTTCTTTCTTCCAATTCATCCATCCTCTCAACAAATTGATTTCACTTTAGATTGCAATCTAAATGGAAAGAAGAGTTCTACTTCCATCCTTACCCTTACCAAGAACTTGCACCTTTGAACTGTTTTGTATATGCTGGTAAAACTTCCAATTCGGGTTGTATGGTAAACTTCAATTTGTGATTGTGTGTTCAATGGAGAGCATCATTATAGGATGCATACCTTACTGCTCATACACTATTATATCATTTTAATTTATTGTACATAACTGTCCATACACCTCACTGTTCACATGTTTCACTTAACACTGTACATACATTTTATTGCAGACTGAGTAATGCTGGTACAGTCACCTCATTATCCAGACTTCTAGAGGGTTTGCTGCCTCAGTTGACTGTCCAAATTAGAGAGATAAAACCCCAGAAAAATACTTCAACAGTACTGTACATAATCTGCTCTTGTGCTAAGTGACGTACTGTCACAAATCTGAGCAAGTATACTTCTAGTTAACCCCACGGACAGACCTTTATTCGATCCCTAAATACTTGTCATAACAGATTATGACTCTCAAATGCATTCAAGAATTTCTTCACATTGTTCCAAGGGTTTCAAGAAATCTTTAGGACTGCTGCAATACATTAGCAAAAACAAACTTCAAACTTAAATGATGATCATCTTCATACTGGCCTGTGTATATCAAAATTGCATGGACTGTGTATTCCACATCCTCGGGCTATGTATGCATGGACTGTATATTCCTCAGAGATTTGGCCTATGTAGATTACTTTAAAGACTGTCTGTGTAAAACCGTAACCAGGAAACAATGCATGCCAAAACTCATACTTTGGATTGTCAATGCTTAAACAGAATGTGCATGTCTGTGTAAAACCCTAACCAATAACAACCTCAGACTGTTTATGTCACTCTTTATCTAAACCCTGAGCTGTTTGTTTACTCCATTCAAGCTTGGGTTTGTGCACTGGCTGTGAGGAATCTCACCACATCCAAAGGTTTATGCTTGAACTGTACATTTTATGATCCCAAACAATGTCCAAGAGGACTGTGTATACAGTAAAGAAAAAAAACTTACACAATGTGCTGTTGGTGTAAACCCCAAACGTGCTGATGAACTTTCAGATAGAACTTGGATGGCCTGAGACAAACCCTAGCATAGCTGCTGTGAGCTGGGGTAAGCCCTAGCTGGGCTGCGGTGAGCTATGGTATGCCCTATAAAGTTCAGACAGTTTTAAAACCCAAAGAAATCGCTGAATGGGCTTGGTTCCTTCCCAAAAACCTTGTACTCAGGTCTCTTGCTGCTGCGAGTTCTACCTCAGTCAGACTGCTTCAGACCCTAGACCCCCGAAGGAAAATCTCAGGGCATTTTTACCCCACCGAATTTTTCATCAATGGCTGCCACAGTGTTTGATTGCTACTCCAAAAATTTCCTCAGTTGCCCATGAAAACTCAGTATACTGCTGCTGCTAAGAACCAAGAAAATGACTGTCAAAATTCTGCTTCTCTGCTACCTGTGAAATTCCTCAGAGCTCCACCGAAATTTCACATTACAAAAGTGAAATTTGAGCTGATATTTATACTAAATTTTCACCATATTTTGCTGAGCCGACTTGCATTTAAATTTTATTTTTTAATTCTGGGCCGACTTCACAAATAACAATTTTAAAAAAATATTCTGGGCCGACATGCAATAATTCAATATTTTATTTTTTTATGCTGAGCCGACATGACCTCATTTTTTATTTGAAGCCGACATCTTCAAGGTCACTACAATGCTTCATCAAGGCATCTTCAAGGGTTTTATCCAACAATCCATTGATCTTATCAATACAAGGGCTTCCACCTCAAGCCAAGGGCATCCATCACATGCTAGAGACCATATAAGGTCATCACCATCATAATACATGCAAGGGTTCCATGACCTTTTCAACGAATGACACAAGGGGATCAAGTGCAAGCACTAGGACCAACCAATGCATCAAAGACTTCATCAAAGTGCCATTATGCCACCATATAAGTGGGATCCATGACCTTTGCAAGGGCATCATGGTCTTCATCAGGGATTCATGGGCTTCTCCAACGTCTACCAGGGCTTCAAGACCATCTCTAGGGTCTTCAGCATCTTCAGCAAAGTGGTGGCATCAAAATCCAAGCGTGTGGGTACAGGGACCTTGTCAACTGGGTACAAGGTGCTTCAAGGCACAAACCCATTCTGTAAGGGATCAAGGCACTGCAGGTGGGACTTGGTGGCATCAATGACATCCCGTGGGGCCACTGCAAGTCCATGTTGGCATCAATGACAATTTCATCAACAATCTCCCCCTTTGTCATTGATGACAACAACTCATGCTCCCCCTATGAGCATGCTCCCCATTTGTCTTCATCTCTCCCTTTGTTTTCATTTCTCCCCCTTTGGCATCAATGGCAAAGGGTGTCCACATACCTGTGTCTGAAGTCTTTGATCACTGCTGACTGGAATTTGCTCCCCCTGTCAATATGCACGATCCTAGGACCTGTCTGTATACTTGGAGTAACCATCCTTTCTTCGTTGAGTTCATCCTCCAGCCTTATGAACTCAAGGTGTGTTAAGGTCTTTGAGAGACCTTACACTTGGCTTGCCGTATGGCAGCCATCCTCCCTGCTTTGATCAACCTCTCCTATCTGCAACTGCTCTGTCTTCCTCATCCATACTTGCTTCTTGACATCTGTCCTTTGAGCATTTGTTCCTTCATTTGTACTGGCTTTCCTTGATGAGTTGTCTAGGTAACTTCTCAAGGATTGTTTCCGTGTACTCCAACAATCTTGAGCTTTGTGCCCAAGGCCACTGCAGCTATAGCACCTCATCGTACAACAATGTGCAGCGATGTGACCAACATTGTTGCATGACCAACATCTGACTGAGCTGTTGGAACTTCCAACACTTCTTTGATCAACTTCATTTCTCCATGCTTGAGAGCGTCCTTGACTGTAGACATTTGTCTTTTGATCTTCAAATCTTCTTGTTGATGTGTATGGAGTACTTCTTCTTGCTTGACTTCTTTGACTGGCACATTCATGGGCTTTGTGTCCAAACCCACTATAGGTGTAGCATCTCAATGTGTGACATGTGGCAGCAACATGTCCGACTTGTTTACATGTCCAACATCTAACTGAGACATTGGGGCTTCCAGCCCTTCTTCTTCCATAGAACCTACAATGCATAGCCTTATGACCAAAGTTAGAACAAAAATAACAATAACCATTGAAGCCACTTTCATACCTGGGTCTTGGAGCTGTTTCTTTAAAGAAGCTGCTTTGATGAATAGACCTAACTTCTTGTTTCATCTTTGAACTTCCAAAGTCCTTGTTGTCATGTGCAGATGCATGGGGGCAACTTTGGACGTTGATGGACCTGCTTTTGGAGTCTTCAGAGACCAAGTGTCATCTTCAGATTTTTCTTTGTTCTTCTTGTAACCAAGACCAGTTTTGTCGAGTGGAGATCTTTGGAAATCTAAGATCTTATCTAGGACAATTGAACTGTCCTAGAGCTCGACCAAGGCTTCGTTCTTCTTAACTTTCTTCCTGAGACCAACTACCTCCAATTCCAGCTTCTGGACTGTCTCCTCCTTTTCTTCTAGTTGACTCTTCAAGATTTCTTCTGTCCTCTTGGCCTCCTCTAGTCGAGTCTTCAGATCATGATTGACCTCTCTAGTTTCTTCAAGCTCTTGAGCAGGCTTTTCTGATTCTTCCTTTTGACTGGTTAATTCAATCTTCAATTGTTCAATTTCAACATCCTTGTCTTTCATTTGATCTCGCAACTCTTTGTCCTTGTCTTTGAGCTTTACAAGCAACACTTTCATTGACATAGTCTTCTGCTGATATTCATTCAAGGAGTCCAAGATTTTCTTTTTGAACTTCGTGAAATCACTCTGGTTCAGATTCACTGTGTTTAGGAACCAATTGGCTATGAGATCAATAGTTAGCAACGTGAGATGTATCTCATGTGCAGTCTTTGATATCCCTTCATCATCTTCTGCAAGAACCTTCTCAATTTCATCACACAAGCTATCATTATAATCACAGGAGTCTATACCTTTACTAGAGTCCTCTTCTTGTTTGTCTTCTTCTTGATTTAGCTCTTCTGGGGGCTTGTCTTTTGATTTCTGATCTGTCTTTTCGGGTTCTGGTCTTGCCTTCTGATACTCACTCTCCAGCTTGAACCATAGTTCTTTTGCCGAAGTGTACTCTCCTACACTTTCCTTCACTGAGCTGGGAAGTCCATCCATGAGGAACTTCAAGGCTGTAGTGTTGTCCTTTTTCGCTTCCTTCTGTGCAGTTGGTTTTCCTTTCTTGTTTGATGGAGCGGGTGGATTGATGACAATTTCTCAAATCCCAAACTTCTTCAGATAAGCCTTCATTTTGCTTCTCCAACTGAAATAATCTGTAATATCAAGTACAGGCACGTCATTGCTTGATGACTCTTTCTTTTCCTCCATTGTGTCTAAGGATCTCCTTCAAGCTTGCTAGGCTTGTGACGAAGGCCGGCTTTGATACCATTCGTTAGACACTGAGAGGGGGGGGTGAATCAGTGTAAAGCCAATTTTACAGCTTTTCTTAACTTGTCACACTTAACTATCAAATCATCATTCCATTATTCTACCAATCTCATAATCGTTTCATAAACTTCATCATTCACATATCATAGCATTTAAATCATCAAGAACCATAACACAGAAGAACACCACACCATATAAATTTGTAATCTTTTTATATTAGTTTTGGTTCGGCTACAACCGCTAGGCAAAATCAGGACCTACTGATACATAGAGCACCTACTCTGCATCCAAGACCCTGCCTGGTTTTCTTAGACCCTGCTAAGAAGGGTTTGAGGTATCCTAACCTCAAAAGCAAGACAAGCTTGCTTTTACAATTAAAGTTCACTGTCATATCAACATCATCTGTTTCTTCAATCTATTCTGCTGCTGCATGTCATAGGTCTGCTCGTCAACACCTGAATTCACTTTCCAACTCAATCAACTGCTGCAAATCATCAATCAGTTCTGCTACTCATTGTCATCAACTTGTCCTTATCATCAACATGTCAAACCTATTGTTCAAGTATGTGCTCACAAGGATCTGCTCTAACCACTGCCAAAACATCACTGTATACTGATATATTGTTTCTCTGCTATACACTGCTCATTTATCTCTGTTGGCCATTCTCTGGGATCTTCTTATCAAACTACTGGTCAATTTCTGCTGCTCATCCTCATCTCTGATCATCATTCTTGCAGTACTAATCAGCAAAACATCATCATCATCATATATAAGGCATGGATCTACATTACTTACTGAACATTTACCACAGTATACATATCCACTGTATACATGATTGTTTGCATATTAGGTAGCTGCATATAGGTCTGCTCTTATCATTCAAAGGTCTGCTTTCATCAATGGATCACCTTTTCTAGGCACATCAATATACCATTGTTTTGTTGCAGATTCACTGTATGTACTCACTGTCAATTGCACAGAATCCTTTACAAGTTTGCTCCAAACCTTCTCAAGATTTCTACTGATGTCTTCACAATGTGTCTCACAAGTTCTGTAGCTTCTATTCTACCACCTCACCAGACATTTACTCTATCATTCTTGCACCTCACCAGACATCTACTCTGTCATTCTTGTAACTCATTAGATGCCTCATATTTAACATCAAAGTCATTCATATCGACTGTTCAATCCAGTTCTTCATAGGTCTGTACTTATCATCAAGGGTGTGTCCACACATATATCATATTCATATCCGTAGCTCTATGTTTATGTTCTTTCTTCCAATTCATCCATCCTCTCAACAAATTGATTTCACTTTAGATTGCAATCTAAATGGAAAGAAGAGTTCTACTTCCATCCTTACCCTTATCGAGAACTTGCACCTTTGAACTGTTTTGTATATGCTGGTAAAACTTCCAATTCGGGCTGTATGGTAAACTTCAATTTGTGATTGTGTGTTCAATGGAGAGCATCATTATAGGATGCATACCTTACTGCTCATACACTATTATATCATTTTAATTTATTGTACATAACTGTCCATACACCTCACTGTTCACATATTTCACTTAACACTGTACATACATTTTATTGCAGACTGAGTAATGCTGGTACAGTCACCTCATTATCCAGACTTCTAGAGGGTTCGCTGCCTCAGTTGACTGTCCAAATTAGAGAGATAAAACCCCAGAAAAATACTTCAACAGTATTGTACATAATCTGCTCTTGTGCTAAGTGACGTACTGTCACAAATCTGAGCAAGTATACTTCTAGTTAACCCCACGGACAGACCTTTATTCGATCCCTAAATACTTGTCATAACAGATTATGACTCTCAAATGCATTCAAGAATTTCTTCACATTGTTCCAAGGGTTTTAAGAAATCTTTAGGACTGCTGCAATACATTAGCAAAAACAAACTTCAAACTTGAATGATGATCATCTTCATACTGGCCTGTGTATATCAAAATTGCATGGACTGTGTAATCCACATCCTCGGGCTATGTATGCATGGACTGTATATTCCTCAGAGATTTGGCCTATGTAGATGACTTTAAAGACTGTCTGTGTAAAACCATAACCAGGAAACAATGCATGCCAAAACTCATACTTTGGATTGTCAATGCTTAAACAGAATGTGCATGTTTGTGTAAAACCCTAACCAATAACAACCTCAGACTGTTTATGTCACTCTTTATCTAAACCCTGAGCTGTTTGTTTACTCCATTCAAGCTTGGGTTTGTGCACTGGCTGTGAGGAATCTCACCACATCCAAAGCTTTATGCTTGAACTGTACATTTTATGAACCCAAACAATGTCCAAGAGGACTGTGTATACAGTAAAGAAAAAAAACTTACACAATGTGCTGCTGGTGTAAACCCCAAACGTGCTGATGAACTTGGATGGCCTGAGACAAGCCCTAGCATAGCTGCTGTGAGCTGGGGTAAGCCCTAGCTGGGCTGCGGTGAGCTGTGGTATGCCCTATCAAGTTCAGACAGTTATAAAACCCAAAGAAATCGCTGAAAGGGCTTTGTTCCTTCCCAAAAACCTTGTACTAGGGTCTCTTGCTGCTGCGAGTTCTACCTCAGTCAGACTGCTTTCAGACCCTAGACCCCCGAAGGAAAATCTCAGGGCATTTTTACCCCACCAAATTTTTCATCAATGGTTGCCACAGTGTTTGATTGCTGCTCGAAAAATTTCCTCAGTTGCCCACGAAAACTCAGTATATTGCTGCTGCTAAGAACCAAAAAAATGACTGTCAAGATTCTGCTTCTCTGCTATCTGCGAAATTCCTCAGAGCTCCACCGAAATTTCACATTACAAAAGTGAAGATTTGAGCTGATATTTATACTAAATTTTCACCATATTTTGCTGAGCCGACTTGCATTTAAATTTTATTTTTAAATTCTGGGCCGACTTCACAAATAACAATTTTTAAAAAATATTCTGGGCCGACATGCAATAATTCAATATTTTATTTTTTTATGCTGAGCCGACATGACCTCATTTTTATTTGAAGCCGACCTGACCTCATGCTGAGCTGACATGGCCTCATTTTTTATTTGAAGCCGACATCTTCAAGGTCACTACAATGCTTCATCAAGGCATCTTCAAGGGTTTTATCCAACAATCCATTGATCTTATCAATACAAGGGCTTCCACCTAAAGCCAAGGGCATCCACCACATGCCAGAGACCATATAAGGTCATCACCATCATAATACATGCAAGGGTTCCATGACCTTTTTAACGAATGACACAAGGGGATCAAGTGCAAGCACTAGGACCAACCAATGCATAAAAGTCTTCATCAAAGTGCCATTATGCCACCATATAAGTGGGATCCATGACCTTTGCAAGGGCATCATGGTCTTCGTCAGGGATTCATGGGCTTCTCCAACGTCTACCAGGGCTTCAAGACCATCTCTAGGGTCTTCAGCATCTTCAGCAAAGTGGTGGCATCAAAATCCAAGCGCGTGGGTACAGGGACCTTGTCAACTGGGTACAAGGTGCTTCAAGGCACAAACCCATTCGGTAAGGGATCAAGGCACTGCAGGTGGGACTTGGTGGCATCAATGACATCCCGTGGGGCCACTACAAGTCCATGTTGGCATCAATGACAATTTCATCAACAACGCCATCACTGAAAAACTGGACCTTTTTCGGAGTTTACTGTTTTCGAAATCTGACAGGCTACGTTTATAGATTAGGTCCTGAGCACTCCAGAACACTCCTAACACTGAGCTAGATCCAGCCTGCTTGCCCTAGATCTCAATAAATCAGTTTTTTCATCATCTCAGCGTAATTCATCAACTTTGAGTTTTCTAGGATTTGACTTTTCCTAAATTTCTCTGAACCGAGTGTGTAGATCAGGCCCTCTTGATCCCATTTCTTCTTCAACGCCGAGCTCGTTGTCTGCTGGTGGCCTCAGATCAACATATCTGTCTCATCCAACCCTAGCGCTACTCTTCCTTGATTGAATTCCTGCCTTAACTGAGGCATCCAGACTAAAACACTTATCTGGTTCCACAGATCAGGGTCTACCCTAGGTGGGTTCACCTCAACGCTGGGTGTATACTGACTCCATTGCCCAATGCACGAAAGGCATTGATCTCCCATCCTTAGCGCTAGCCCTGAATTGATCTCCCATCCTTATTGGGAGCAGATCTGGGTCTCCCCCATTGTTGTCTTGGACTCAAACAACATAAAGCGAAGACTGCCTTGATTGGCGTGACAACCATCTCTTTGGGAGTGTAGGCAGTCTGGGTTCCACCTCCTTAGTTGCTTGTCCCTCTACCATCCATCCTGGATCCATCTTGCACAGGAAGCTACAAGGTTGGTGATAACAATGACCAACATGGCTGGATCTTTCTTTCGAAAACACAGTGAGATCATCTTGGTAGATCTCAATGATTTTGCCTATCAACTCCTTGAAGGCAAAATCCATGGCCCTTTGAAAAGTAGCCCTAGCATTTGTGAGGCCAAAAGGTATTCTCAGATACTCAAAAGTGCCCCAAGGAGTTGTGAAAGTGGTTTTGTGCCTATCTTCTTCTTGGATGAGTACTTGATTATAACCAGAAAAACCATCTAGCATTGACATCATGCTTGATCTAGTGACCCGTTGGAGGAGGGTCTCCATGTTGGGGAGGGGGTAATTGTCCTTTTGACATGCTATGTTTAGATTTCTGAAATTTATACATATCCTTAAACTCCCATTCTTTCTCCTAACTACAACTATTTAGAACAACATGTTGAATGTCTCGTAGGAGCTATAAGACCTGCTGCTAATATTTTTTCTAACTCCTTCTTTATAATAGGTGCTAACTTAGGATTTATTTGCCTAAGTTTTTCACGCAAAGGCTTGCCTTTTTGACATTCAGGTTTTAAGGGAATGGTGTGCTGAAAAACATATTCCCTATAGGCTTTAAGCTCGTCATAAGTGAAGCCAAAAACATCCCTATATTCCTTGACCAAGATTATAAGGTTGTTCCTTTCTTTTTCAGAAGTACCCTTTCCAATTTTTATCATTTTTGGTTCTGTTTCCGTTCCAATGTTGATCTCAATATACTCCCCAGGTTTCATTTGTTCAACATTACTCTTTCTTCTGTCCTTTCTGTAAAAAATGTTCTCTAAAGCAACTAGACCACTTGGGACAGGGTTATTAAACTGGTCGCCTTCTCCAGGATACTCTTTATTTTCCTCCTGATCATTTACTCTAAAGTTAGAGAACTCATCGACATTATGAATAAATCTCAAGATTTGTTCATCATTTTTGAAAACCTCCCAATGTTCTACATTATCAGGAACAGAAGGTCTAAAGTTAATTTCTAAAAGACAATCCCCCTCTAACATCTCATCTGACGGCTGAAGTGCTGAAGCTGCAAACGCTAGTCGGTCGGCGACACTATTCTGATCTCTAGGGATTGCTTCTATATTAAGGGTATCAAAAAATTCCATTGTATCCCAGATTGCATTTCTATACTTTTTTAATCTTTGACATTTACAAGCAAACTGACCCTTAACCTGTTGGACAATGAGGTCGGAATCCCCCTTAATACTAAGCAATTTGATTCCCATGTCCTTGGCAATCTCGACGCCTAGTAGAAGTGCCTCGTACTCTGCCACATTGTTGGTTGCTTCAAATTCCAATCTGAAAGCAAAGTTGAAAACTTTACCCTCTGGTGAAATAAGGATTATCCCAGCCCCTTTTCCTGCTCTAGAGTAAGCTCCATCAAAGTTCATCTTCCATAATTCATTAAGTTTTTCATTTTTTATTTCTTCTTGGATAGGCTCTAAGAAAGTAGAGTTGATCTGGTATATCCCTAGTCAACTTGAGTAGTTGACATATTCATTTGATGGTTTCCTTGGGCTTTCTACATGAAATCTTCGTTCTTTCTCAGTATGTAACTCAACCAATGAATTTTCTGATGCAGGTACAGTGGCGTATGTCTAGTCCATTTGGATGGATCCCCCTAAAGTGGCACCAAATTTTCTAGATAAGAGCATGCCCCATTTATCCGGCACATCTATGACGAGGATATCCATGGTAACATGGATGTCCGGATACTTGGTTAATTTTACGTGTTGCCTTTGAATCATACCTTCAACTTTGATAGGTCTAGAGTCCATGGCACATACATTTTGGTAGGGGCGAGTGGTTCTAAGGCCAAGTTGCTGCATGACCTTCTTAGTCATAATATTGGATCTTGACCCTGAATCTAGCATACAGTTGTGCAGGAGAAGATCACCTATGATCAATGACATGTAGAAGGGCGGGTGATCTTCTTTTCTTGGGTCCCTAGTATGCAAGATTACAGGGGGATCTTCATAGACATCTTCTCGACTGGGTGAAAGTTGTTCTACTATATTGAAAAAAGTTACTTTCTTGGGAGTTGTAGGTCTTTCAGGTGCAACTATCTTTGAGGTAGGGAGGGGAACATTATCAGCTTGAGGCTCTAACATTTTTAACAGTTTTTCTTTTTGACCAGGAATCTTACATAACTCAAGTACGGAAACCGGAACTTTGGAGTTTTCCAACCAACTACCTAAATCAAAAGTTAGAGCAACAGAATCTAACTTATCATTTATTTATGGAGGGATGTTAGAAATTGTTACCTTTGAAGCAGTTTGTGTAGATGGTCCTTCCCTCAGTCTTCTTTAGTATGTTATGCCTTTAAAATTCTGAATGTTGTTGCTAGTTGAAGGCATTTCCCCATAATATTCAGTCAAGTAGTCAACCCCTTGATGAAACTGGTTGGCTTGATTCCAACTATCCCAATGATTATTGTAGATGTCTCCTACATTGTGGATGAATTCAGGCTCGCTTGTAGATGTGCTGGGACTGCAACCCTCGGGATAACCATGTTCCTGAACATAACATGCATAATGGCAGCCAGATTCTTCATGGAAATCTTTGCATGGCCTACAAAATGGTTTGTAAGGCTCAACCATATTAGCAGCTTCTAGCTGATGAGGAGGCCTCTGCTCATGGTTGGGATTCTTTCTCTGCCATGTTGGTCTTGTAGGGAAGGTTCTAGGATGTGGCAGAGGTTGAGTTCTTTCAACAGTTATGACCTTATTCTGAACCTTTTTAATCTGCGTTAAGTGCTTCCTTTCCATGTGTTGCATTTTCTCTGTCAGGTCCATGAGCTTCTTCTCATATGCTTCGTTTGATGGTTCTTTTCCTTTAGGTTCAACAGTTTTTAGAGGAGTTGATGATCTAGAATAACCCTTCATGTTTGACTCTCCTGAAGACTACATATTCTTATCAATTTTAATGGCCAAATTTTGAGCTTGAAGCAATGTGGTCGGCTCCTTGTCTCTAATATGGTACTGGATCTTGCTACTTAATGCTTCTATGTAATAATCCAAAGTGGAAGCTACAGGAGGAGCGTAAGTGGCAGGGATGGAATTTGACAACTCTGTGAATCTATGGTTGAACTCATTCATTGTTTCTGTATCAGACTTCTTCATACTAGTCAAGGCTGCCACTAGATGTCTAGGTTCCTTCTTACTGCCAAATTTTCCGAGGAAAGCAGACTTGAAATTTGCTATGGTAGTGAAAGAGTTGTTTGGCAAATTGTCATACCAATTTCCAGCTTTGCCATCCAAAGATGAAAAAAAGCGTCATGTAAACATCTTCATGTTTGTCAGCGCCCCTAACATAAGAACCACAGTGTCTGGAAAAATTTCTGATGTGCTGCTCAGCAGAGATAGAGGCATCAGTGCCATTAAAAGTCATGAGCTTATCAATAGCTTTTTTGGGAATGTCATGGGGCTGACCTGCTATCTGAGTGAAATTGAGCTGAGTAAAAAACTCACCCATTGTGTTAGGGAAACAGTTATTGTTTTAAAATTTTTCTAAGTTTTCTTGAAATAAAAGGTGGATGTTTGAAACAGACTCAGATCCAAGTTCTACAAGGATCCTACGAGAAGCTAGTTTGTTCAGTCTCCTCCTATAAACCTTTTCAGCGTCAGGGATGAAACTGAGCAAACCTTCAGAGTTTCTTCTAGTCGAATACCTTGAGGTGTTAACTGACAGTGGAGTCACCAGGTGGATTCAAGTCTAATTTCGGAGAGTGATTGGACTACAATCTACCAAAAAAGGGCAAAAAGGTAAAAAACTAAAAAGAAACAAAGGTCGTCTAGGAACAAAAAGATTTGTCCTCGACAACGGCGCCAAAAGATGTTGTCCGCCGATTGCACACTAGCAGCAGAAATCTTCCGAAAGCTGTCTCCTCACTTGAGAAAGTGGGAGAGGTGTGACCTTGGGGGCAAGCACAGAGCCAGGTACTGTCACCTACTCCTAGCTCCTCCATTTAGGTTAACTCCTAACGAAGCCAAGGGGGGTGGTCCCTAACAAAGAGTTTCTAAGGCTCAATGTGTTTAAGTAAGTTTTATGAAAGTGATGCGGATGGGTGTTGTTTAGGAGTTTGTTATGATGAACGAAGATTGCAATTAAAATAAAAAAAAGAATACAAGACAAAAGCAATCCACGTTGCTACACTAGATTTAAAGATGAACAATATAATGAGAACTTGTGAAATAAACTAGCATTCACAGATAAAGATCTTACTTGAAAAAATCAAAGGACAAATGGCCCAGATTAATAATAATGCATAAAGGAATAGACCAGTGCCTTATGGAGTCAAATGTTTAAGATGCTTGAAAATGATGAAAGTACAAGTCTCATAATAGTGCTAGTGAAACCGTTTTGCAATTGCTCTTTGTTTATTTTAAAGTATTTTAATGTTCTTACTTATTATGGCTTATCAAAGGTATCAAAAGATCAACCGGGAAAGTGTTCCAAGTTATTTCGTTCGAGAAATGTTGGCCTGTCCAGTATCCCAGGCTGGTATACGGTGGATTGACCAGCTAGCCGGGACTCTAAGACAACGGGGAGTTCCGACGCCCTTACTGAAAATGACTTTGAATACTTTCAACAACGCCGGTGCGTTGGTTATGGGGAAATTTTTTATTATGTTATTACTTCAGAGATTATCAAATCACTCACCGTTCTGAGTACGAGCCCAACTATGAAAGTCAGCAGAGCATACTAGGTGAGGAATAGCAACGACGTAAATTAATTAAGGGGAAGATGTGAGTCGCAAGTTTTATTAGAAAACATTTAAACCCTTCGACAGAGAGCACTCTTGACTTTGTCTTATGACAAAAGTTCAAGAGTCTTAGCTACTCTATATGCCTAAAAGGATGATGCAAAACTAGTATGCTCTCCGACAGAGAGTGCTCTTCACTTGGATTTTGGCAAGTTGAAGAGACTTAGAATTAAGTTAACAAATTAAAAAAAAGAAAAAAATGCCTGAAATAAATGATAACCATAAACCCTTCGACAGAGAGCACTCTTGATCCACCTGATGGTGAGATTCAAGAGATTTTAGTTCTTTTTTACTTTTTCGAAATAAAGTTAAACAAAACAAGAATATATATATATATATATATATATATATATATATATATATATATATATTTTAAACTTTTATGAAAGCAAAAATAAACTTTTCAGAAATTGAAACTAACCTTTCCTAATCTATTCTAAGCAATTATTCTACAAGCCAAAAAACAAAGAAATTGCAAACATGAAAAGTGGACGATACAGGCTTGCCCCAAATGGGGGAAGAGGGGTGTGGGAGCCTTTATCCCACTTGCTTTTTATTAACTTTTTACAATGCTTTTTTGATGTCTTTGCCTCCTCTTGAATGAGCAAGGTGAGAAAGGGAAAGAGAGAAGGGGGATGTGCTTTTGTCTTTTTTCGTCTTTGCTTGCTTTTTAGCTTGCTGTAGCCTTTGGGCTCTTCTTGAGTTCCCTGTAAACAAGAGCTTTGAACACTGAACTGTTATATGTTAGTCAAAAAACAAAATAAAACAGATCTATAAACTAACTCTAAAAGAAAGTAAATTTCTACAGTGAAAACGGAGGAAAGAAAAAGAAGAATAAGCTGCGAAATGGAAGAGAAAAGGGACAAAAAGAGGGCTACCAACTAAAGTAAAAAAGGGCAGCAAAAAAGGCAAAAGAGGGCTGCAACAAAGGTGAAGAAAGGACAAAAAGAGGGCAGCGAAAAGAGAAGAGGAGGGCAAGCCAAACAAGGCAAGAAAGAAGAAGCCAAAGGATGGATAAATAGAGCTTTGGGCTTCTTGAAGCAACAAGTAACCAAAATAATGTTTTATCTTGTGGATGGAACACAAGAGAGAGAGCTGCTCCCAGCTTTCTTTTTTGTAGCAAAAGATGACAAACCCTGTAGGTCCTGCAATCACAAAGTGTTAAACTCAAAAATAGTTGTTTGAATCTTGGGATAGAAGCAGCTGGGCTTACACCCTTCTACAATTGGTGAATCCCGATAACACACAAACGCTCAATACAGGAAGTCAGATAAAAAAAATCATATGCTAGTATGCTAGGAAAATCAAATCTAGATCAACATTTCGTATTATTGACTACTCATGTCCATCAAGATATTAATCGACTTTGCATAAATAACCAAATTGAGACAACAAATGACTATTCTACCCTGCCAACAATGGCCTTCTTGAGCTAGCAAATTAATTAAACGCATGTAAGTATTGAAAGAGAGGAGCTAGAGACAATATCACCTCAACCATGAAGAATTCACTACAATAAAATTAAAAAAACCCATAGACCTCCGAAGTCGAATATCTTTATTAACAATTCCAAAGCAAATGCTTGATACAATTTTCTCAGAGTAACTCTACCACCAAAGTTCTTTCCCGTAGAGCTCAAAAGAGCCTCTACTTATACAAAGAGAGAAGACCAAAACCCTAAAACCAAAATCCATCAAATGAGGGCCAATCCCCATGATTAAGCAAACTCGACACCTTAATTGAAGACCAAACCTAAATCAAGGTTGGTGTGAGTGAGGGGTGGCCTCCACCTAGGCAAGGCGCCCCCACTCCCAACCCTAAAACCCCATCTCCATCAAATGAGAGGCCCACACATGTGGTAGCACAAGCCATGAGAGAGAGGGCCTGAGCTTGTGAAGGAGGCGTGAAGCTTGAAGGTAGCTATAGGTAGGTGCTGATGGGTGCCAAACCCTTAGGGTTAGCACATAATGAGGAGTGCATTCAATTCCCTGCCTCGATCCAATCACCAAACCAATCACTGCTCTCCACATCACCCAATTCGTGAGCTAGATGAAGAGGGCGAATTTGCTAACTGAAGGTGACTTTAATGCTCTTCGATTGTTGACTGGAGAGGCTTGATGCCGAGTTGAATCATCATAAATGCCCATTGCCATGTCATATAGCCTTTTATTTTATTCAATTTGGTTTATTTTGGAGAGTTTTGGATTATCTCCAAAATATTCATTTTTAAATATTTTTATTAATAATTTCTCCGTAAATGACTCTTTTGAGAAATTATTAAGTATGAGGCTGAATGAACATCTGAAACTTAGGGATAGATGGCCAGTTGATTATGAATGATTTTTGGCTTAAGGTTAGAGCCTTCAATCACTGAATTCGGATCTCAGATGACTGACATATTACAAATTGAAAATTTTCCATTTAAACTATGGAAAAATTTAATTAAAAATTTTAAAAATTTTAAAAAATAAATACCAAAATCCAACGCGTCCGGTAAAAATTTTTTGAAATTTTTTCTGAGGGTCCTAGTGACTTAGGACATGAGCATAGTCTATTCTAATAATGTCTAGTAGGTTTATAAATACTCAGTTGGGCTCTAATAACTCCCCAAGGCCTAGAATTCAAAATCGGGCATTCCTGCTTTGGAGGAAGCGGGAGAAAACCTCGTCGATTATACTCGGCTATAGGTAAAGCATAATTGACAAGGGAGAAAACTCCCTGGAATACCTTATTTGAAATTCTAAGTCTTAGGAGACTGAACCACTCAAAAAACCCTACTAGCACATTTTATTACAAACCTCGCAGGGCCATGGTCATAATTACTGAAAAACAAAAACTAACTAACCAAAACTGGCTAGGCACAAATGGCGGACATCTGATACACTGGAACACAAACATTCATGATGTTTGTCAAATGGCGGCTCCTCAGCTAATCCAACTATGGTACAAATAAGTTGGTAACAGGGGTCATAAGGAGGATCTTCAACAATGTCTACATTTTGATAAACTTCTTATTGAGATCATCATGGAGGCGTTGCTCCATTTGTTCTCTTATCCTTTTTAGTTGGTCAAAGCCCTTCTCTAAAGCAGTCATCATATCTTCTTCACCATTATGAACCTCTTAAAAAAAATTTCCAAGAAATTTTCAAGGGACGTAATGCTTTTATCAGGAAGACCATATACCACCTCCAAGCATCCTCACTTAGTGTACTAACAAATGCCCGCATCTTACTATCTTGATGAAGTACGTTGACATCATTTACCAAAAAAGAAAGAAAATCTATGATGTGATAGATAGTTGAATCACTATCTAAAAAAAAATAGGAAGCATAACAATTGCCTCCTTTGAAAAACATGGCTGATGGTTTGGAAAGCCCGAGACGCTTGAGAAGTCAATGGGAGGATATGCATTTGGAATTTCTGCTTTGGATTCTTCGTGTTATCCACTAATTTTGCACTTAGTGGATTTTCGTTGAGCCACTAGTTATTGAACATGATGCATGTTCGTTTCCAGAGTTCAAAAGTTCAGTTTGTTCCAGAGTTATCCAGTTTTGACTGGCCTTTTTTATCTTTTGTCGAAATGATCATACCCCATGGGGTTTGTAATAAGGTGTGTTAGTAGGGGGGTCTTGAGTGGCTCGGTTCCCTTACACTTAACAATCAAATAAGGTGTTCCAAGGAGTTTTTCCCTTTTTGATTATTCTTTGCCTTTAGCTAAGTAATAGTCGGTGAGTTTTTCTCCTGCTACCTCCAAAGCTGGAATGCCCGAATTTGGCGGTTAGGCCTTGGGGGGTTATTAGAGGCCAACTTTAAAATATGAACCTACTAGACACTAATGGTATGTCCTATGGTCATTTCCTAAGTCCTGAGGCATGTTAAAACATTGTCCAAAAACAATTTTAGTGGACGTCTTCAAGTTTTTTATTTTTTATTTTTAAACTATTGAAAAATAATTAAAAATCTTCAATTAATAAAACCATTTTTCCTATGGTTCAATTGAAATTTTTCAAAATATAATAATTAAGTGGTGTGGGGGTGGATTTTGGCAAATAAATACTTGTTTTCAAAGCCAAAACACTCATTTAACCCCTGTTACCAACTTATTTGTACCATAGTTGGATCAGCTGAGGAGCCGCCATTTGACAAACATGATATATGTTTGTGTTCCAGTGCATTAGATGATCTACCCTTTGTGCCTAGCCAGTTTTGGCTAGTCGGTTTTTGTTTTTACTAATTATGACCATGGCCCCGCGGGGTTTGTAATAAAGGTTGTTAGTAGGGGTTTGAGTGGTTCGGTCCCCTAAGATGTAGAATTTCAACTAAGGTATTCTAGGGAGTTTTTTGCCCTTGTCAATTATGCTTTGCCTATAGCCGAGTATAATCGACGAGGTTTTCTCCCGCTTCCTCCAAAGCTGGAATGCCCGATTTTAAATTTTGGGCCTTGGGGGGTTATTAGAGCCCAACTGAAGTGTATGAACCTACTAGACACTGGTAGAATAGAGCATGGTCATGTCCTAAGTCACCAGGACCCCCAGAAATTTTTTTACCGGACGCGTTGGATTTAGGATTTTAATTATTTTTTAATTTTTTAATTTTTGCTAAGTTTTTAATTAAATTTTTCCATAAATTAAATGGAAAAATTCAAATTGTAATAAGTCAGCCATCCTGGGTTCGATTTCAGTGATTGAAGGCTCTAACCCTAAGCCAAAAATCATTCTTGATCAGCCAGCCAGCGATTTCCAAGTTTCAGATCATCATTCAGCTACATAACTCATAATTTCTCAAAAAAGTCAGTTTCAGGGAAATTATTGATTAAGTATTAAAAATGATTATTTTGGACAAAGTGTTGCAAGTGCTGGTTTGTACTGCTGAAACCCTTTTCTGTACATATCAATATTGCTGAAGTTTTTTATTTATATTGCTCTGCTTTATTACCCTTAATACAGTTCGTCAACATGCTGTACTGGCATGTGTGGATGTAATAAATTTATTTTGATGTATCTGGTCACATTTTCCTGTTATTGGTGAACTCTATCTGGATATGATCGAGTTCTCTCACTTGTAAAGCACCTGAAAAGTTAAAATGTTTATGGGAGTCATAAGACTACCAGTATACTTGGTGCAGTATATTGTCCTTACCTATCTGTCAGCATACTTGATGAAATGTAAATGAGATGGTTTTATTTTTCACTATGACAGGATCAATTGGACACCATGCTTTATGCTGAAGCGATACATTTACACTGGATTTCAAGATGGACCACATGAACCATTTATTGCAGATTCTGTGGACTTTGTAGTTAGTCAGGTAACTGCAGAAGTACCTTGTTAATTATTATTTCTTTTTCTGATTTAGCAGTTTTTTCCATATTTTCAGTACAACGGCTAAGTGAATTTTATGGTTTTTTTTCATTTCTGCTTTAGTTTATGTTTTGCATGTTTCTTTGAAATTTTCTCCTTTGCCCATGAGTCATTTTATGTCTCTTTGTCTATCTGTAAAACTAGCTAAATGTACTTTAGACCACTGCTTCCTGTATTTGTGACTTTCAACTTCAAGGCTTTACATTGAGGCAAAGGAAGGGACTATGGATAATATTTTGGAGATCATTATTCCTATGAACTACAAAATTGTTTAGTATACCATCTCTGGTCTTGGAGAGATTCTCAAGACATTGACTTAGGCCGTGCTACTTGATAATCTTCTCTGAAGTATCGTGGTGCTTTTTCTTTCTGTTTTATTTTTCTTCACAAGTAGAGGCATAGGCAGGACAGATCTGCAAAAAAAAACAGGAAAATTAGTCTAGTTTGGGGTTTTACATACTTTGGGTTTGCTATGTGTTGAGACTTGAGAGAATCAACCCAAAGTTATTTGGTAATACAATGGGTCTTGAGTCAGTTAATAAATAATTTGTGTGCATATGAATTGAATAAATAAGAGAAAACAATTACAGCATCATTCACAAGAATACAAGAATTGTGATTGAAGCTCTTATTCCATTTGTCTTAGAATACAAGACCTATGTTGTGTGGAAGCTCTCCCCACCCCCTCGCTCCCGCTCCCAAAGCTCGCTCCCAAAACGTTCCCAGTTTTTGGAGCACGCTCCCGAGCCACTCCTTTCCTTTCCTATACTAAACGCTCCTATACTAGGTTAATCATTTAATGACAATGTTATGGTACCTCCTTTCTTTGCCAATCTCCTATAGAAGTTTTTATGGTTGATCATTTGATAATAATGTTATAAGTTATAACTACTAGATGATTGATGTTATATAGTTTAATCCATGTATTCTATAGCTAATTCAACATCCTACATGTATTTTTAGATATAAATCCATCAAAATATATTAAAATATATACTGTACAAAAAACACTCCCGAAACGCTCCCAAAACGGGAGCATTTGAAAAATTCGCTTTTTGCTCCACTCCCGCTCGCTGCTCCTCGCTCCTGCTTCCCGCTCCCAACAACATAGTACAAGACTTGTGATTGAAGTGATTATTCGAACTCAGTTATATGTACACATATATTGACACGATCAACAGAGGTGGAGGTATAATGCACATCATACAAGGGTGTTGCGTCAAGTTGGAGGGGAGAAGTGGGGGTGCTGGCAATCTTCATACACATAGAGGTACATCACAGACCAATCATAAAGTACATCATCATATAATAATAATTGATCTGTTAATATGATGTGTAAGCCATTGCAAGAAAAAAAGAGAATGTAGTGATTATTTTAGGGCAAACATCTAACCAGATGTGTAAGCCATTGTAAGAAAAATAATAGAATATAGTGATTATTTTAGGGCAAACATCTACCACACTTTTATACCTCATTTGTATAAAAGATAGTTCTTATATATACAGAAATTATTTACATCAGCAGTTGAAAATAAAAGAGAAAAAGGTATATACAGTGAACCTCATATCCTCTTTCTGAGAGCAACTAAAACAACTATAGTGCTGAATAAGAGTTCAGATCTAACAACTTGGCATCTTTAATCAGCAAAGCTCCTTTGGCTAGGAGTTGCATATGTATCTCATCGCCATAATTGACAAAAAGCATCCGAAGAACTAACCTCATTATCAAAAACATATTCGCAATGTAGCTTCCAAATGGTATATAAAGCATAGACTCTCAACAGTGCCAAATACCAGAGAGGGATGTTGATGTTTCTCCAGGTTGCAACATCGGGCAAACATTCTGTAGACATTCTCCCATAGGGGTCATGTGAATTGGCCAATGGCTAGTGGAGAATGGCCCTGGCGTAGTCTTGAGTAGTCATGTGAAGTGGCTAAGAGTGAATAAGGCTCAAGGTGCTTAGCCTTGATTAGTCATGTGAAGTGGCTAAGAGTGAATAAGGCTAGAGGTCACATTGCATACTCCGTGAAGGAGTGCTCCATGATAGAGTGATTTATTCTATATTAGAGTGAGTTGACTTATTTATTTGATGGGGTATTTCATCCCCTTGTGGAATATACAAAGTCTAATCTAATGCTGAATTTGACATAGGCTTTAAGAATTGTTTAAGACTTCTTAGAGTGGGGTCAAATCAACATTAGAGCTCTATGCGTGAATAGGTGTGCATGTGAGGAGATGAACAACAACAAAGACAACTTTTCTATGATGAAGAAATAACGAAGAAGTCAAGTCAACCTTTGAAGAAGTCCCAAATAGCATTAAAGCTGACCCAAAGAAAGATTGAAGACAAAAAGCAAGTCGTCCCTGAAGATAAAATAAAGATGAATATCAAAATAGCAAGTCGGCCCCAACAAGAAGACAAGTCGACCCCACTAGTAAAAATGTCAAGTGCACTGAAGAATATAAATAAAGTGCTCCAACAATTCATTTTCACTCATCATCCAACATTTTCTTTGCTACACAAGGGCACACATTCGAAGGACGGCTAGTGAAGACGACGAGGAGTAATTTTTCATGTTTCTTATTATTTCTATAAGTTCGTGACCCTTGTCTAGGGTTTGTTCTCACGAATCTTGTAGTTGCCCCGTGAGATATCCTATTCAGGATGGCAGAGGAAAGGCAACTAAAGTAGCGACCTATGATATCCAAGACTTCCGAAAGAACTTGGATGTCACACCAGTCAGGGATATCGACACTTCAGACCCAGTCAAAACACAGAGCCCATGGGGCGTCCCTATGACCAAGAAACCCTAAAACAAGGAAAATGAATAGATAACAGAAGGAAACTTGGTGGAATCTCTTAGTGAAATGGTATTCAATTACCAAGAGATTCCGAGTATCTAGGTGAAAAGTTCCAATTTTACCTTATGGTTTAATGCATAAAATTGGGATCTAGGGCAAAACGATGAATTTTACTAAAATTGGACACTCAAGATGATTGTTGGATGTGGGATTAGGCAAATGAAAGCAAAACCAACAATACTTAGTTTACGATTTTGGAAATACCCACTCCTCCCAAGGAGGGCGTTTTTCCCTAAGTAGCAGGCCAGTGCTTAGGATGGGCAAATGGAGTCCAATTGTGATGAAAATTGTAACTTAGGGGTTTTATGTTTATTCCAAAGTGGGTTTTAAGTTTTATAGCTCGTCGCAAACCAGAACTTGCAGATCTAAGAATCGAGGGTTTTATAATTATGGAAGTGATGGGTAATGCATGTAGAAAATAAAATAAGGATAAATTACCTGCGAGTCGTACCTGGATCTTGTAGATGACTTCATAAATGATGAAGAATGCCACTTTCTTGTTCAAATGAGCCTTTTTGAAGAAGATCTTGATGTAGTTGAGCCACAACCAATCACCCTAGCGCCCTAGCGCCTCCTTGAACCTGCCAGATTCGTGAAAACCAAATGATAAGGAAAACGAATGAGATCTGTAGAATAAAGAGAAGATAGGAAGTAAGAAATCATCAAGATAGAAGTATTCCTTGATCTGGACACCCTAGAGCCGAGACGATGGTGAGTTCCCCCAAAAAAACTCCCTCTCTCTCTCTCTAGCGCGCTTACTTCAACCTGCAGATGAAATGGGCAAAGGAAAAAATACAAGATGGATCCCGAACAAAAACTCAGTGTAGAAGAGTAGCAATGCCAGTCATCGGATCATCAAATCATTTACAAGATACACATAAGAGTAATCCCAAACAAAAATCTCTTTATTCAAATTTCGATGCTAAAGCTCATGAATTACAATGGGGGGGTCACCTCTCTTAAATACTTTGAGAGAGACGTAAACCTAACTTACTTTTACATCCAACGTTTGAGATTAAAACATCATCAACGGTGGAGATCAACAATGCATAGATCACAACATGGATCAAGTGACTAAGTCAAAGAGGGGGCGCACTTTACTGAAAGACGCTTATCCTAAGTGAAAGTCACAATATGACATAAGATATGGCATGATACTACATAGGAGGGGGTCACTAGGGGCATAATTCACCCTAGGCCCCTTTACAACTTCATAATATAAGATATAATAATGAAATACATATATGGCTAAGTTGAGAGGGGGACCCTTGGGGGGTTCTCCTCACAGGCTGAGCCAATATAAAATAATCTGGACATCTGCTGACTGGAAACTGTTGGAGGACTATCCGAGATGCTAAAACACATCATCTGTCAAAATTCCAAGCCATTTCCTTGACTCAAGAGCCAAGTCGTTTCTTTTCAGTGATTTTCTAGTTCATTTTTGCTAGTACAATCTCTAGAAAATGATAAATCCACCGTTAGTCTGTCTAGGGTGCAAATTGGCGCAAATTGACTGTTCTGGATGATATGGAGACATAGAAGAATGGTATAAGTGACTACTGATACCCCCTGGAACGCTGCTCTTCTTTAGGAGTACCAATCATACTGCCATCTGGAATAAAATTTGACCATTTGGCCAATAATTAAGTGATAATAATCACTTATCAAGAGAACCAGGGCCAAACTCTCAAAACTGAAACCGCAGTATTGTTCTTGGGCATGTCTGGAACAAATATAGACGAAGTTGGTTTTTGAGTCCTTGCTTTGGGAACCGTGATTGACTTGGTGAACTGGGTTGACAAGGTCAAAGTACCCAAACTGAAGGTGAGAAACTCTATCAATATGATCTTGTAAACATCCAGGGTAAGAAATGCTCCAATAATGTATATCAAAACCAAACTTTAATCATTTTTTCATAATCATGGTGGCATAATAATATTAATAGTAAGATGTACCTGTGCTTTTGAAGAATCTCGAAACTTTATGGAAGTCTGCTTGTTCATGCCATAATTACAAAGGGTAAACAATGTGCTACAGATGGGTGAGGATGGAGGAACAAGGTTAAGGAAAAAGGGAATGAGTTTTAACTGACTTCGACTTAGTGATCTATTCGAATGATAAACAGTACACTCTACCAAGGTGACATATGTATGCCAGATAGCAATAGGGGATGGAGGTGTCTCACAAATGGATAAAGTACTTGGATATGTTTCCCTTAGACTCTAACAAGTTTTCCTTTACTCTTTATTTGCAATATAGGTCAACCTTCAAAGGCATGTGCCTTGGAAGCCTAATGGGCTCCAGTATTGACAAAAACCCAACCTTTGTAGGCTAGTCTCACCCTGGTGCCCTGTGGGGGAAAATGAGCTGAACACTATACAAAGAGTGAGTGCTCATTCTTTGACCATCAACCTTTTCAATACACTTTGCATTTCACAAGATAGTAGCCAGCCTACAAGGGCAGGTGCCCTAGAAACCGTTCTGGGCTCTAGTAAATGACTAAGATGTAGACCCGTTGCCAGCGAGCAGTCCATAGCCTCGACAGGTTTGCCTCTCCCTACCGCCCTTTTGGAGGGCAGATTGAGCCTTACATTATACAATGAATGAGTGCTCAAATCCTTGGCCACTTACTACCTTTAAAACATTTATAACTTTTGCATCCTTTAGATATAACTTTTATGCGTTCTGATGCTTTAGTGTTTAACAACACTGTTATGGTGAAGCGCTTGCTTTGAGGACTAAAGGAGAACTACCCTGTGAACCCAACCACACTGGCCAAGCCACATACTTCATAGCCAGAGACACATAGCAACATGGAGTCTATCATACATAGGGGTCACAATGGGGAAAGGATCTTCAATCTCACAAATCTCAATCAGTCTAAGTCATGGGACAAAATCAAAGGTGGATGGATTGGATGGATGGGGACAAGTGACATGGAACCAACCTAGCACCAAGGTTTATAATTTGTACAAGCATGGCATGAGCAACAGTCTTCACATCAAATTTTTTGATTAGTCATAACACAAGTTGAAGAAACAATAGATATAAGCAAAGGTCACCATAATCATCCTAACATGATAAACATAGGTACCTGGCATACATCATAGAGCAAAATCAAACCAAGGAAGTGTATACCTGATCTGACCAAATATACATGTCTCCAACTGATAAGCCCCTCTATAACTGTGTCTACCAGCTTTGATCTGCTGCTCTACTACAATGAACTAGATCATCACCGAAAGCATCTCAATGGACGTCTGAATCTCAGTCCTCCCAAGGGAAAAAATCCAATGAACAAGGTTCTGGAATAACTGAAGTTGTAAGGATCCATGCTAATACCCCATGTGAAATAATAACCTGGAACAGAAAAAGTGACAAGTCTGTATGCTACATCATGGTTGCCCAGCTGCAAAATGTATATGTGATAACATCTGGCTCCAACTGGGACAAGTGCTCTAATGAAGAGAGTACTTGAGAACCTCAGAAAGCTCTGGTTCGTGACACCATTAGCAACAAGCAATCCAACACATTCAGGATTTTGCTTCCTTTCCAAGCATTAAGTATTATGTATGCACATGGAAGCAAGCAATACCGGAGCAACATGTATGGGAAAAATATATGCGAAAATAAATTGACAGAAAATAAATGGTGAAAAGTAAAGTGCTGAAAGGTAAACTCTAATCTAATCATTTCAAATGCAGTAAAAGAATTAAACACAAACAACAACTTAGAAATTGGAAGACTCATGCATCAATCAAACAGAAAAAGACTTAACTATTGCTCAAAGAGCTTATTCAAACCTACCTACACTAACTAACCAGTCAGGAAAGTGCTAAGTAAAATCATGGATCCAATGCAACCCCTTCCTGAACAACTCAATTGAGCTTTCTTTACAGTTAATGACGCAATAGGTCAGAGACAACTTGGAAGTAATGTAAAAAGAAATTGAATCCATTTTGACTTGTTGTGTGAGAGTGAGAGAAAGACATGGATAATATGAAATAAAATCATGCCAAGGCTGCGAATGATTTTTGCAAACTCTATCCATCAAGATACTGATAGGATCATAAAAAGAATGTGAGTTCGTTCTTGATGGAAGAAGACAATCTGACTCATGATTCAACCACTCCAAACAATTCTTTGCTTTCTCCTCTACCCTAGTAGGACACTCAATTCTATTCACTCAAGAAAAAATGGGAGAATCAAATGGGGACAAGCTGTAATGTAATGAAACTGAGAATGAGATCAAGCCCATTTGATGTTCAAAAATGGAGAAAAGATGAAATTGATCTTTATACACATTCTCCAACCACCCATAAGAAAGATTTATAGATTGAAAAACATTATTCATCAAAGATGATTGAGAAGGGAAATGAATCGCCTTTTCTCCAATTATGTTACAATGCTCAGACTCCTGACTAAATATTTTGAAAGTAACAACTTGATTAGAACACAAACCCATACAAGAAGACTTGAAAAGTTGGGATGGGAGGGTGGATTGAAAATTTTCTCCTAGGTGACTTAGAATAATTGATCTCGAAAATTGATGAGAGAAAAACTTTTAAATTGAACTCCAGAAATGATCGCAAGATGATTTGAAGCAAGGTTAGTATTCGCAGATTGAACCGACACATCCTGATTAAGGATTGGATACAGAATTTTGTCGATACCATTAGGACGAGGATGTTCACTTACAATCATATCATAATTATAAGATGATTGACCTTCTTCCGTGATATGATCAAAATTTGATTCAAACTAACCTCAACTAGCCAATGAGGATCTTTCATGGATGCACAGATGGAAGAATTAATTATGGATGGTTCATGATAGTGATCATTTTGTTCTCCCTCTTCTTCAGGTAATGATGATAAGGTTCTACGATGTTCCCCTTCTATGTCAATACCAAGGTTATAATCCTGAAGGGTTGAGATTTGTTCATTATCATCATTTTATTGCATCGAAGAGTCATTCAAAGGCATATCCATTGTTGGCTCAGGAGGGGATAAATCAAATCCAATAGGACAATCATTAGGCATTTCATCATTGTTTTTTGATCATCTTCATCAAATTGATCCTCATTGACACAATCATCATCTAATTGTTCCTCTATGGACTGTTTAATGTCTACACCCCACTGCTCTATTAGCTAATCGGTAAACATATCATACCCAGTGATTGATCCCAGTTCCAAATGGTCAAACCATAGCTTGGCATCTCCATCTAATGAAGCACCAAGGGCACACATATAAACATCTTCATCTTTAGCACCCTAAGATTCCATATACAACCAAAATATCTCCAAATATCCAAATATCCATCTATAGGATTATTCTCGGAAAATCGAGGCAATCATTTGGCATAGGATGAGGTGCTCTCGGTATTTTAGAGAAGTTAAAAGGAGAAGGTTTCAATTTTTTCTTAATGACTCTGGTTAATTTGGATGGGTATCTAACTGAATCTCAAGAATCCCTCGGGCTTTGGCTGGGTTTGATACTTGCTCATCTGTTCACTCGGGATGGTTAGGCATTCTTTATTGCGCGGGTGAGGGAATTGGTGGGTATCATAAGGATTGCGATAATTAGACTCATACCCATAATCATGGTCAAGATTATCCTCTTACCAAGAATTTGACCTCCATCTATCCCTTTCGTTTATTTGCCTTCTAGCTTCATTTATGTTTTCGGTTAATTCCTTCATGCATCTGATTAATACATCTGAATTCATTATGATTTATGTGATGGGTTTGCTTCTCAATGGAGTCGCGTTGTGGATTCGCCAGGTGAACGAATTGCCGTGTTCACCAACAGATAATGTCGTAGGAGAGATACAGATAATACAGTGATTGCATAAAATTAAATGATTGGAAATGCAACCACTGGATTCAAAACCAGATGTGATATGAATGAATATAAATAGTAAATGCATTCACAGACACCAGAGGTACGTAAAATGAAACAAGGTAAGTCTCTACCTCCTTGGCAACGATGCCAAAAATGTTGGCAAAGAGAACAGAAGTAGAGCTTAAGGATAGTTGTCGAACCAAGGTAGGCCTCTGCCTCCCCGACAACGGTGCCAAAAATGTTATCACGAATCTTGTCATTGTCCCGTGAAATGATTCTATTCAAGATGACAGAGGAAAGGAAACTAAAGTTGCGACCTACGATATCCAAGACTTTGGAAAGAACTTTGATGTCACACTAGTCAGGGATATCAAGACTTTAGACCCAATGAAAACACAGAGCTCAGGGGGCGTCCCTATGGCCAAGAAACCCTAAAACAAGGAAAATGAATAGATGACAGAGGGAAACTTGGTGGAATCTCTTAGTGAAATGGTTAATTAGAGTTTAGTTCAATTACCAAGAGATTTTGAGTATTTAGGTGAAAAGCCACAATTTTACCCTAGGGTTTAATGCTGAAATTTGGGATCTAGGGAAAAACGGTGAATTCTACTTAAATTGGACACTCAAAATGATTGTTGGATGTAGGATTAGGCAAATGAAAGCAAACCAACAATACCTAGTTTATGGTTTGGAAATACCCACTCCTCCCAAGGAGGGCGTTTTTCCCTAAGTAGCATGCCAGTGCTTAGGATGGGAAAATGGAGTCTGATTGTGATGAAAATTGAAACTTAGGGGTTTTATGTTTATTCCAAAGTGGGTTTTAAGTTTTATAGCTCGCTGCAAACTAGAACTTGCAGATCTAAGAAACGAGGGTTTTATAATTATGGAAGTGATGGGTAATGCATGCAGAAAATAAAAGAAGGAGAAATTACCTGCGACACGTACTTGGATTTTGCAGATGACTTCAGAAATGATGAAGAATGCCACTTTCCTATTCAAATAAGCCTTTTCAGAGAAGATCTTGATGTAGTTGAGCCACAACTAATCACCTTAGCGCCTCCTTCAACCTACCAGATCAGTGAAGATCAAATGATAAGGCAAACGAATGAGATCTGCAGAATAAAGAAAAGATAGGAAGTAAGAAATCATCAAGATAGAAGTACTCCCTTTGATCTGGACACCCTAAAGCTGGGACGATGGTGGGTTCCCCCACAAAAACACCCTCTCTCTCTCTCTATCGCGCCTCCTTCAACCTGAAATGAAATGGGAAAAGGAAAAAATACAAGATGGATCTTGAACAAAACCTCAGTGTAGAAGAGTAGCGATTCCACTCATCAGATCATCAAATCATTTACACGATACACAAAAGAGTAATCCCAGACAAAAATCTCTTTATTCAAATTCCAGTGCCAAAGCTCATGAAGACCAATGGGGGGGTCACCTCTCTTGAATAGTTTGAGAGAGACGTAAACCCTAACTCACTTTTACATCCAATGGTTGAGATCAAAACATCATCAACGGTGGAGATCAACAATACATAGATCACAACATGGATCAAGTGACTAAGTCAAAGAGGGGGTGCACTTTACTCGAGGACGCCTATCCTAAGTGAACGTCACAATATAACATAAGATATGACATGATACTACAAAGGAGGGGGTCGCTAGGGGCTTAATTCACCCTAGGCTCCTTTACAACTTCATAATATAAGATATAACAATGAAATACATCAATGGCCAAGTTGAGGGGGTGCCCCTTGGGGGGCTCTCCTCATTGGCTAAGCCAATATACAATAATTTGGACATCTGTTGACTGAAAACTGCTTAAGGACTGCATGGGATGCTGAAACACATAATCTGTCAAAATTCCAAGCCATTTCCTTTACCCAGGAGGCCAAATTGATTTTTTCAATGATTTTTCTAGTTCATTTTTGCTGGTACAATCTTTGGAAAATGATAAATCCACCGTTACTCTGTCAAGGGTGCAAACTGGGGCAAATTGAATGTTCTGGATGATCTGGAGACATAGAAGAATGGTATAAGTGAGTATTCATACCCCCTGGAATACTACTCTACTCTAGGAGAACCAATCATAGTACATACTGCCATCTGGAATAAAATTTGATCATTTGGCGAATAATTAAGTGATAATAATCACTTATCAAGAGAACCGGGGCCAAACTGTCAAAAGGGTAAGAAATGCTCCAATAATGTATATCAAAACCAAACTTTAATCAGTTATTCATAGTCATGGTGACAAATAATAATAATATAGTAAGATGTGTTGGACATTGGGTTCAACGCTCCCCATGTATTTCGTGACATGTACTGATCGCCTCCCGAGATCCTAGCTCTGGTGATTGTGGCGGAGATTAACACCTGCGGGTTTCAGTCTAACGACAACCGTGAGTCCAACAAATGGTATCAGAGCAACAGGTCAAGGGTTCGAAACTCACCCGGCTCGCGTTTGGGGGGGAGATTGTTGGACATTGGGTTCAACGCTCCCCATGAATTTCATGACATGGACTAGTTGCCTCTTGAGATCCTAACTCTGGTGATTGTGGCAAAGATTAACACTTGCAGGTTTTGGTCTAACGACAATCGTGAGTCCAAGAAGATGTACCTGTGCTTTTGAAGAATCTCGGAACTTTATGGAAGTTTGCTTGTTCATGCCATACTTACAGAGGGTAAACAATGTGCTACAGATGGGTGAGGATGGAGGAACAAGGTTAAGGCAAAAATGAATGACTTTTAACTGACTTCGACTCAATGATCTATCCGAATGATAGACAATACACTCTACAAAGGTGACATATGTATGACAGATAGCAATAGGGGATGGAGGTGTCTCACAAATGGATACAGTACTTGGATATGCTTCCCTTAGACTTTAATAAGTTTTCCTTTGCACTTTATTTGCAATATAGGTCAACCTTCAAAGGCAGGTGCCCTGGCAGCCTTCTGGGCTCCATTACTGACAAAGACCCAACCTTTGTAGGCTAGTCTCACCCTGGTGCCTTGTGGGAACAAATGAGTTGAACACTATACAAAGAGTGAGTGCTCATCCTTTGACCATCAACCTTTTCAATACACTTTACATTCCACAAGATAGTAGCCAACCTACAGGGCTAAGTCACATGGTTCGAATTTGAAGTCGAGTTCGAGAACCATTTGATTCGGTTCGAATTCAAATTTTTGGATGAGATTCGTTTGAGATTCCTCTTGAAATTCGAATAAATANATAAAATATGCTATTGAAATAAATTTTAACTTATAAAATGAAATATATTATGCAACATGCTTAAATAGTTTAAAAAATAAACAATAAAACTGAAATTCCTGGTTTTTTTTTCGATTTTTTATTAAATTCGCCTTTAAATTCGAATTTGAATTCGATAAAATTCGTTTCTAAAATTCGGTGAAATTAATTCGAATTTTTTTTTCCCTTGAAATTCGGCGAATTTCGAACCTCAAGGTTCAAATTCGTCGAATCCTGTGACTTAGCTACAAGGGCAGGTGCCTTGGAAATCCTTTTCAGCTCCAGTAAATGACTAAGGCCTAGATCCGCTGCCAGCGAGCAATCCATAGCTTCGACGGGTTTGCCTCTCCCTGCTGCCCTTGTGGAGGGCAAATTGAGCCTTACATTATACAATGAATGAGTGCTCAAACCCTTGACCACTAACTACCTTTTAAACATTTGTATCTTTTGTAACCTTTAGTTATAGATTTTATCATTCTGATGCTTTAGTGTTTAACAACACTGTGATGGTGGAGCACTTGCTTTGAGGACTAAAGGAGAACTACCCTGTGAACCTAGCCACACTGGCTAAGCCCCATACTTCATAGCCAGAGACAGATAACAACATGGAGTCTATGATACATAGGGGTCACAATGGGGAAAGGATCTTCAATCACACAAATCTGAATCAGTCTAAGTCATGGGACAAAATCAAAGGTGGATGGACTGGATGGATGGGGACAAGTGACATGGAACCAACATAGCACCAAGGTTTATAATTTGTACAAGCATGGCATGAGCAACAATCTTCATATCAAATTTTTTGATTAGGCATAACACAAGTTGAAGCAACAATAGATACACGCATAGGTCACCATAATCTTCATAACATGATAATCATAAGTACCTAACATACATCATAGAGCAAAATCAAACCAAGGAAGTGTATACGTGATTTCACCAAATATACCTGTTATCACATATATAGTAGCCGGGCTACCATATTCTATTTTTAGATTCCAATACACTTTTTCAGCCTGTTCCCTTACATATGAGATGCAGAGATGAGCATTTATGATGGATCACTCTTTGATGATGGACTGTAGTACTTTACCATGCCATCACTGAGTCTCAGGAAACTCAAATTTGAGGACTAATGTAGCCATTTAGCCATTTACAGAGCAGTCAGTATTGCCCAGAGTCGCAACAGTAGGTTCTCAGTTGACAAATGATGCTTCGGACTGGTTATTTACAGGTATATGATTCAATAGGTATTATCTTGTGTTATGGTTATTATTGCTTTTATACTCTTGTGACATGTCTTAGCATTTAGTGTCATGATTTGGCGGTCATATATATATAAACTGGTTGTATTGATATTATGTATGTATGTCCCTACTTAGACCTAGAAGTTCCTGACCCATACTCATTGGTTTTGCCCTCCTTAGGGAGAATAGAGGTGATAATTCCCACCATACTTTGGCTTGCTAGTGTTGGCCTCATTTTTTCACTATCTCCACCCATCCATTACCTTCCAGTTATGTTTATATCCCGACCTACTACTTGACTTGTGGCATGGAGGACCTTTCGCCACTATAGCCTCTTTGTTGGATAAGCTTCCCTATTTATTTGTGTCTCGGCTATGAGTTGCATAGGTTGTGTTGGCTAAACCTGAAAAAAATAGTGCTGCCATCAATACAATGTATATGGAAATGAAATGAATATCTTGTGAAGAGCCCATTCATGAAAATAAGTGTTTCTGAACATACTTCCTTGCAGGCATCGCTTGCAACAATATACTCTACCTCAACTGTACTCTGAGCTATGGAACCCTGCTTTCTGTTGGACCAAGAGATCATTGCTGATCCCATACTGAAGCAATAACCAGAGGTACTTTTCCGGTCGACTGCACTGCCAGCCCAATCTGAATCTGAATATCCAGATAACAATACTCCACTGCTGGAAGTATACTTGAGCCCATAAGTGATAGTCCCTCGCACATATCTAAGTACATGTTTGGTGGCTACCAAGTGTGTGTGCTTCGGATCTGACATGAACTGACTTAGTGCATTCACTCTGTAGCAGATGTCTAGTCTCGTATGCACGAGATACATCAGGGAACCAATGAGCTGTCTGTATAGAGTAGAGTCCACATTCTGTGAACTAGAGGCCGAGTCCGGCGACTTTGTCAAGTTGGTAGTCATTGGTACGCTCATGGACTTGCAATCCGACATCCAAAATCTCTGCAAGATATCCACTGCATACTTTCCTTTTGTCAGGAAGATCTCACCTGGGTTTTGCCAGACTTCTAAGCCAAGGAAGTAATGCATCAATCCGAGATCTTTCATCTCGAATTCAGGGGTAAGCTCCCTCTTACACTGGTCTATCAACTGTTCATCACCTGTAAGAAACAAGTCATCTACATATAGAACAAGTATCAAGACATGATTATGAACAACTTTAAAGTACAAGTTAGAATCAGCTGTACTTTTGGAGAACCCCAAGCTATGGAGAAATCCATTGATCCTGGCATACCAGACTCTCGGAGCCTGTTTCAGTCCATACAAGGCTTTCTTCAGTTTACATGCATGGGTCTTCTTCCCATGAGTAACAAAGCCTTCAAGTTGTTCAATATAAACCTCTTCCTCAATCTTACCATTGAGAAGGCTATCTTTACATCCATCTGATGTGACTTCCATCTGAATATTGCAGCAAGTGAAATGATGGTTTTGATGGTAGTGTACAAGGAAACAGGTGCAAATGTCTGGTCATAGTCAATGCCTTCTTTTTGAGTGAAGCCACGAGCTATGAATTTGGCTTTATACTTCTCCACACTGCCATCTGCAACATGCTTGATCTTATATAGCCATCTGGAAGTCACTACTGACTTTCCTGTAGGTCTGGGAACAACTTTCCAAACATCATTCTTCATGATTGACTTATACTCTTCAATCATGGCATCAACCCATACATGTTTACTTGCTGCTTCTTCGTACGATGAAGGTTCTGAACTGATAAGCTGACTCATAAGGCCGGAGTACTTTTGTGGTCTTATGCTTTCTATGAAAGTCCCTGGAGGAGATTTATGCTTCTCAGCTTCTTGTACCGTTTCTCGGTACCAAGCAGGTCTCCTTTTGGAAGGAGGAACTTCAAGTAGTTCTTCTAGTGGACTTTCAATGTTCTCAGGAACATCTGGAGTTTGATCATCAAACTCTTCCCCCCTCTTAATTTTTGAATCTGGAAACTCAAGTGGAGCAACTGCATCTTCCGGTGAAAGCTCTAGTGTTTTATGAAACACCGCTTCCTCATGGAAGATCACATCTCTGATGACCTCAATGTACCTCTGTCGAGGTATATATATTCGATAAGCCTTCGAGAAATCACTATACCCAACAAATAAGCCTTTCTTACCGGAAGGCTCTAGCTTGGCCCTCTTTTCTTTTGGCACATGAGCATACATAGGAGTGCCAAATATCCTCATGTGATCAACTGCAGGTTTCTTCTTGGTGAAGACTTTTTCTGGAGTCTTCTCCCCAAGATAGCATGAGGGATTCTGTTCTGGATGTACACTGTAGTTCCGGTAGCTTTAGCCCATAAAGACAAAGGAAGATCTAGATCAGTGATCATGGCTTTAGCAGCCTCACAGATCGTTCTATTCTTCCGTTCTGCAACCCCATTCAACTGGGGGTTGTAAGGCACTGTCAACTCTTTCTTGATTCCTGCTTCTCGACAAAAATCATCAAACTCATTAGATTCATATTCACCTCCGTTATCTGATCTCAAGATACGGATGTGCCTGCCAGTCTGATTTTCAGTTAGTGTCTTGAACTCTTTGAACTTGTTAAAGGTTTCACCCTTGGCCTTGAGGAAGTAAATCCAAGACTTCCGAGAGTAGTCATCAATAAACAAGACATAATATAAACACCCACTCAAGGAGGGTGAAGACATGGGCCCACAAATGTCAGAATGAATCAAATCCAAAATGCCTTTAGATCTACTCTTGCTTCTGGGAAAGGATTTCTTAGTGTTCTTACCTAGAGCACATCCTTTGCAAATTCCTTCATGCTTTAAAGAAACTTCTGGCATACCTATAACCATCTTCTGCAATCCTGGGAGAGCTGTGTAGTGAAGGTGTCCAAACCTTCTATGCCAAAGTTCACAGAGATCAACTGAGTGATGTACCAAAGCATGAGTGGAAACTTTTGAAGCCTTGTAAAGATCTCCCTCTCGAACCCCAATCTGTACTGCTGAGTCTAGATCTGTGTCTTTTGCCCATAAAAAGACCTTCGTGTCCATAAAGAGGACTCTGTGGCCCTTGTCTTCTAAACTAGCAATAGATAAAAGTTTCTTCTTTAAACCAGGAACATAAAGAATATCATCAATATGAAGAACCGTACCTGAATCAAGTTGAAGTGAAGTTGAGCCAACTCCTTCAATCTTGTAAGTGGAGTCATCTCCAAGTTCTACCTGAGTGGTGAACTTCTTCTTTCTGTAACTGGTAAGGGTACCACGGTTACCTGTCATGTGCCTAGAGGCACCACTGTCCACCAACCAAGAAGTAGAGCAGGTTGAGAAAGAACCAGTTAGAGCAGAAATCAAATAGTACTCTCTTCTAGGCTCATCAGTTTTATTAGCCTTGACTTTCTTCTTGTTCTTCCTCTGCTTCTGCAGCAGATGCCTGAAACCTTCTCTTGGGTTTCTTCTTGTTCTGCCTGCAGTCTCTGGCATAATGCCCGAACTTGTGACAAGTATAACATTCAATCTTAGACATGTCAGAAAACTTACCTAGGGGTTTCTTCCCTTTCTTTTGCTGATGGAAAGACTTCTTGAACTTCTTGGTCTTTGCTGCAAATGCAAGCTTATCCTGCTTGATTACCTTGTCATTGTTCCTTGCTTCTTGTTGTATGCAATCATGCCAAAGCCTTTCAAAGGTTGGTTGATTTTCTCGTCCACAGACGGTTGCCATGAAGGTTGCCATGAAGGTTTCCCAAGAGCTTAGGAGACCATCAACCACTGTTTGTACAAGATCATCATCATCAACAGTAACACCAATATCAAGGAGTTGATCTCTTACCTGTTTGATCTTGGTGAAGAAGGAACCAACACTTTTATCTTTGTTAAGCTTCAAAGTTCGTAGCCTCTTCTTCAAGACTCTCTTTTGACTGGGAGCCTTCTTTTCATAGAGGGTTACCAATGTATCATAGCATTCTTTGGTAGTCTTCATGGATGTGATGTTAGGCATCAACTCTTCTTTGATAGAATCATAAATAACTCTTCTAGCCTTACCTTGCTTCCTCTTGTAGGCAAGCCTTCCATCATTTGTAGTTGGCTCTTCTGTGACATTAAGAACAATGTCATCCAAGTCATTCTCATCAAGAATGGATGTCAACCTGGCCTTCCAGGAATTGAAGTTTGCTGAACCAGAGAGTTTCTCTTTTGGTTTGAAACCAACGATAGCCATCTCTGTCACTTATCCAAATGTTAGATCTGCGAATCTTATTCCAATATCTAGTGAGAAACAACAACAGTATCCCTTTACTGTGTTTTCACATGCTAAGCTCTGATACCATGTTAAATTTTTAGCATTAGCATAGATTTCAAAAATTTGCAGATAAACATAAATAGATCAGCAGTGCAGTAAAAACACATTCATCACATCAGCACACATGGACACAATATTTTTCACTGGGGAAATCTTCAAAGGACAAAAACCCCAAAAGCATTAATAGCTCATCTCGTAAATAAGATGGCTTAAGAAATTCTTCAAAAAGTTCCTCAAATCCAGATCTGGATTTTGACCACAGTAACTGTAAAATTCATCAGTAAAAATCAGATTGATAATTTTACCCACTGTTGGACACAATGTTTACACTGAGAGGGGGGTGAATCAGTGTAAAGCCAATTTTAAAACTTTTCTTAACTTATCACACTTAACTATCAATTCATCACTCCACTATTCTACCAATTTCACAATCATTTCATAAACATCTTTCACTTCATCTTTCACATATCATAAGCATTTGAATAATCAAGAACCATAACACAAAAGAATACAACACCATATAATTTTGTAATCTTTTTGTATTAGTTTTGGACCGGCTACAACCGTGAGGTAAAATCAGCACCTATTGATATGAAGAGCACCTTCTCTGAATACAGGACCCTGCTTGGTTTTCTTAGACCCTGCTAAGAAGGGTTTGAGGTATTCTAACTTCAAAAGCAAGACACGCTTGCTTTTACAATTAAAGCTCACTTTCCCAACACACTCATCACACACATATCACTGTCAAGTGCGCTCACTGCCACATCATCTCATCAATCACATGAACATCATCTGTCTCTTCAATCTGCTGCCAATTCTGTATTACACATATTATCAATCGGTAAGTTACATTATTAGCAATTCATCTTCATCCACAAACTGTCATTTGTCATATCGCATCTGCTGCCCTAAATCATCATTCTGTAATCACAAGCATCTTGTATTATGCCCAGCACCTTCTTATTTTGTCCATGCATTATATCATTCTGTCCATATCCAAACATATATCATCATTCAGTTCATTAGCATGTGTTCACAGGAAGATCAACATACTGTCCATTAACATAACACACTGTCATTTGGTTTATGCATGTCATCAGTATCATTTTGTTCAATCCAATTCTGCATAGGTCTGTATTCATTATCAAGGGAATGTCCACACATATATTATATTCATATCCTGTAGCAGTATGTTTGTGTTCTTTCTTCCCATTCTTTCATCCTCTCAATAAATTGATCTCACTTTAGATTGCAATCTGAATGGAAAAAAGACTTCTACTTCCATCGCTACCCTTACCAAGAATCTCTTCTTGACCGCATAAATATATGTCACAGTGGTCTGACACAAATCAAACTGTTCCAACTCTAAGTTTCTTCAAGAGTCCTGTGCAAGGCTTGTCTGCAGACAATATTCATTCTTAACTAAGGAAGCCACTTAATCAAACCAATTTATAAGGTCTGTCTACATACCTATTATTTGACAAAAAGGGGTTATGTCACTGTTCTGGTCAATTTGAAGGCTATAGTAATCCTTAACCACTGTGAGAACCTGAGATTAGAGCATGGTACTGAAAGTAATTGGAGCCTATGATAAGATCTTCAATACTTTGCAATATATACTCAGTCACCTGCTATTCGAATCCTTCCAAAACAAAATACTCATTCTGCTGTTGTAGATTGCCCTTGTTTAAACTTTAACCACTGAAATTGCCTTAGAGAAGTCTGAATTTCACTTTCTTTCTGATCAAAGCTTTCATGTCATGCCACAAAAATAATGGAGATGTTGTAGCTGCCTTGGATGTTCAAAATTGGCTGCTTCTTTTAGATCAGCTTCTTATCTCTGTGTCACCATCGAAATTTGCCTCAGACTATTGACAAGGTAGAAATCCCATGAAATTTCAGAGATGGAAGATAGTTGACAGCTGCCCCACGAAATTCAATGACAGTCCAAAAATTTCAGAGATAGATGCCACTGTTTGCATTAGTAAAAATTAGAGATAAGGATGTTGTTTCTTCTTCAAACTTCTGCTAACTGCTCCACTGAAACAACCCGAATTTCAGACCTTGAAACAACACAATTCAGAGCTCCTCTCAGTGGTCTGTTTCAACCTGAAAACCTTAAATGTTAGCTGCTGCTCTTCTAGTGTACTGTGGCTGCCTCAGTCCACTTTTGACCCAATTTTTTTTTTATTATCTCTGCTGCAAAAATTCGGATGCCCCAGTGCTGATTCTTCAAACAAAAGATGAAAAAAAAAAGAAATGTTGTCCACTGTAGCTGCCTGCTGTAGTACCCGAAAATTTTAGAGCTAATAATCAGCACCTGAAATCACATTTGTTGCCGCTGTTTCATCTGCTGCTGCGTTTTCAACCTCACTGCTGCCACCCGAAATTCATAGTCAACTTGGCCTCAGTCCTGAATTTTGCCTCAGTCAAATTCAGAGCTCATTCCCCAAAATTCCACCCAAAAAATGAAATCGTTGATAGGTATTTATACTGTTTTTTAAATTTTTTTTTTTTGAGCCGACTTGTATTAAAAAACAATTTTTTTTATTTCTTTTATTTTTTGAATTTAATTGGAGCCGTCTTGTAGGGTAAGCAAGGTAAGTATTTTATGTTTTAATTAAATTTTAAATGTCACACAATCTACTTAGGTCACCATAAAAAAGGGTATGGGTATGTTGTGTGTTGTTGCACTAATCTTTAATGGTCAACATGTCTTAGAGTTAATTGTAATTTAACCCAAGACCTCTTATTACCTCACTCTTAGGGTCATACTCCAAAACAGTTACCACATATACCATGTGCAAGAGTTTCAAGTGCTTTCATGTTACCCTATGTGTGTGGGTGCCTTCATCATGCCATCTAACCCCGTCAAATGCAAGTAGTGGACTCCATGACCTTTGCAAGGGCATCGGGGTCTTCATTAGGGGTTCCGAGTCTTCATCAAGGACCTTTAAGCCATCAATTGTGGGTCCTAGGGCTTCTTCATCAAGCCAAGGACATGTTCATGGGTTCCATAGCCTGTCAAGGACCATACAAGGTCATCATCATCATACAAGAGCTCCATGACCCAACAAGGGTTGCAATGTCATCAACCACCAAGTGTGGGTCCAAGACCATCTTCAGGGCTTCTTCATCCACCTCAACCACACCAGGAGACCTCCAAGGGTCAAGATATCACCTGTGGGGATGTTAGGTCTTCTTTTGGGATATCATGACATCATCATAGCATGAATGACCACAAAATGGGTCATTAATGCTTCTCTAACCCATCTAGGGTTTCTCCAACGTCCATCAAGGCTTCAAGACCATCTCTAGGGTCTTCAACACCATCAATAGAGTCTTCAACATCTTCAACAAGGACCTTGTCAATTGGGTACAAGGTGCTTCAAGGCACAAATCCACTCTGTAAGGGATTCAAGGTACTGCAAGGTGCAAACCCACTCTGTAAAGGGTCTAGGCATTGCAGGTGGGACTTGGTGGCATCAATGACATTCTGTGGGGCCACTGCAAGTCCATGTTGGCATCAATGACAATTTCATCAACACCCACAATTTCCAAAATTACAGAAAACTACGAATTTAGGGCTTTCTTAGAAAAGCTGAGATTTTCTCTCTCCTGCCCAAAAAATATCAGTGCTAAAAACTGCCTGAAAATATCAGACTGCTGAAAACTACCCGAAAATATCAGATTGCTGAAAACTGCCCGAAAATATCAGACTGCTGAAAACTGCCCAAAAATATCAGACTGCTGAAAACTGCCTGAAAATATCAGACTATTGAAAACTGCCTGAAAATATCAGACTATTGAAAACTGCCTGAAAATATCAGATTGTTGAAAACTGCTCAAAAAATGGAATGCTGACGATGGTTGTGCAAAAATGCTGAAGATGGACTTTGCTGATAAAACCCTAGCTAAGGGTTTGAACATAAGATAGTTTTCTTTACTTGTGAGAGCAAAAGTGTGTGTGACAAATGAGAATGATTGATCTTCTTTTATAGCCTTTGTTCACCTATAAGTGGACAAGATTAGGAAAAATAAAATAATAATATTTTTATTCTTTTCTTAATTTCACTTTCACTTTTACCAAAAATGTACTTTTATTTTTTTTCTTTGACTTTTATAAGAAGTCCCTATTTAATTTTGTTTTCCACCTGTGGTCCTTTTAGGTGGACAAGATTAGGAAAGATAAAAATAATAATATTTTTATTCTTTTCCTAATTTCACTTTCACTTTTACCAAAAAGGTACTTTTATAAGAAGTCCTTATTTAATTTTGTTTTCCACCTGTGGTCCTTTTAGGCGGACAAGATTAGGAAAGATTAAAATAATAATATTTTTATTATTTTCCTAATTTCACTTTCACTTTTACCAAAAAGGTAATTTTATTTTTTTCCTTTGACTTATATAATAAGTCCTTATTTAATTTTGTTTTCCACCTGTGGTCCTTTTCTTGTGGTACAAAACGTTTTTATTTCTTTTGACTTTTGACTTTGGCCTTTTACCAAGTGCCCCTGTGGTCATTACCTGTGGTACTTTTTTATTTCAAAAGTACATCATCATAAACCAAGAGAGTTATTAATGCTTTTATCTCAGACACTGTGTGACACCTAGATTTGGTACTAGGGTAACTTAACCAAGGGTAGCTAATCCTTGGAGAAGCACACCAAGCCCATAGATCAAGGGTCAAAGTGCCACACACATGCCCAGACCCAGTCTAGGGCTTACAGTGTCTTCATTCTCCCAGAGAATGGCTACTCAGAACTAAGCTGAGTCTACCAGTCCTGGATTGGTCTACATCGTGGTCCCGGACCAGATGTTTACTCAACACAAGGTTGAGTTTACCCAGGGCAGATCTGGGTTTATATCATGGTCTCAGACCAGATATCTACCATTCAAAAGAATGGTCACTCAACACTGGGTTGAGTCTTCACCGTGGTCCTGGACCAGGTGGTCCCATTCTCCGAAGAGAAGGGTTCTCGACGCTGCTCATAAAATCAACAGGTGTCAGCACACTACACATTATAGCTCTTCTTCCAGCTTTTCGAGTTCTTCTTTCCTAAATATGACCACCCAATCCCATTGACCTATTCTTAAGGTCTTTTGTTGGACATTAATAAAATTTTCTTATCTTATCTTGTATACTGCAACAAAAACATCATACATTTCCTTGCCAGTTTTCTTCTGTGTGATGTTAGTGATCTTATCACCCCTCACCGAATTAGTGACAAATGTCTTTGCCTTGGCCTCCTTATTATGTCAACCAATAGTTGCATATTGGTAGGTGCAGCAATCTTTGTCTCAACATGCTCCGAGATCTCAACCTCTTCCAATAGCATTTGCAACATGCACTTCCTAGTTGTAAAATTGGAAGCACCTTGCAACCTATCACACTCTCGAAGACTGATATAGTGATCCCTGCAAAATCTGAAAGAACTCTCAAAGCAAAACCAACAACAAAGCAAGTAGATCACCCTACTAGGGTTGAAGTGCTTCTTTGCAAGTGCACAAGGGTTTCACACCTGTGACCCAACAACCTATAATGTCAGGCAGCTCTCTTAGGTACGAATCAACTGAAATACCCAACTCCCATTTCACCAAGAGAGTGATCTCAGTCAAATCAGCTTTGATACCATGTAGAAATTTAGTGAAAATGTTGCTGAATGAAAATTACGAAATTTCACCTCAACCTTGAGGTTCCTTAGGTCTAGTTTCTATGAACTTCTAGCTTTAGGAATGAATCTGAAATATAAATTACTGCAGTATATATTGCACTTATGTCCAACCAAATACACAAGGCAGCCTATGAAAATAAACACAACAATTGTACCTCAAGGGAAGTATGTTCCCAGCAGTTAGGGCATCATCTGGAGCATATAACAGATCTCAAAATACCTTATAAACAACAGATTTGTTGCATCCATAAGTCTTCCCTCTGGGATTTTATATACTTGTCAGATCACGCAACAAATTCTGCTAACTATACATGATAAATCAGCATACCAAACAACCCTAGAAACTACTCATTTATCATGATAATATAAGCTGAAAATCAGAGCTGTAAATACACAGAGTTTGGACAGCAAAGTACACTTTTATATATACATAAGATTGAAGTTACAAATACATGCCAACCACTTATCACACGCTAGTACAAGATAGTCCTGCAAGCTTCTTGCAAGCTAGGATCTCCAATGCATCCAAACCCTATGAAGGGCATCAACCATCAATAGAAAACCCTAAGAAAATATACAAAGGCATAGCAAACCATCCCACCAAGCTATCTGGCCAATTGAAAGGATCCACAACAAGCTAGCATCGATGACAGCAAGTTCACCCTTGATATTTCTCCAAGTTTGCCTCACGCAAGATCTCCAAGCAAAGCATTCCAAGTTTCGGTAGGGTTTTTCTTGCGACAACTCATAGGTCCTTATTCCAGGACTCAAACCATAGCACTTTAGGGTTCATCAAGGTTTTACCTCACACGAACCCTATTGCCTTCCTCCTTGTTGAAAGACAAGTGCAAAGAGTCAAGGCAAGTTCATCTTCAACATACAAATGATTTAATGAACTCTCAAATGCTTTCTATTTGATTACAACTAAAGACTCTCCTCCATTTATATAGAATAGGTTAGGGTGGCCAACAATAGTAAAGTGGGCTAAGATCACAAGAAACTGAATCCAATTCTCAAGATAAGGTTTGTAAGTGAAGCATTCTCTCTCCAAGATGTACACATATTAGGACGAGGCTCCTTATGCAGTACGCTCCCAAGCATAAGCTCCAATTGTCATTCACTCCTCACTACAAGTATCCTTGTTCTCCAAGACTAGCATCTAGTGGTCCAATGCTAATCCTCAACATATGTGTCCTAGATCCACACACAACCCCAAGCAACGTGCCCTCAACCCAAGCATCCTCAAGTCCAAAACTCATCCTCCTAAGGCATGACAAGTGGTCTCAATGTTTCGAGGGCTAAGCACCCTTCCTCCTAGTTTCCAATGCTCCTCCTCCAAGATAGATCCAACACACATGCAAATGACCATCCTCCTCAACATGCATCCCATGTAGAAGATATCAAAAGTTAAAACCACATAAGATAACCACCTAATCAAGGAGTGTGCAATGTCTAGCAGCAAGTCCAAGATCAAGCAGTCATATATAGAAAGCTCTCCAAATGTCATTGACCAAATGGTCTAAGATACCACTAAGGGGCTAGGGTCTCACCATACAACCCCCATCACATGAAGGCACCCCTAGCATGGTGTAAGTACTTTTGAAGCTACTGAAAATCTAACATGGTAGACTAGGACTTTTTAGGGAGCAAGTAGGCTGGTACCTTGCCTTGCACCCCATTTTGAGTTGGAAAGCACATGGGTATTGCTTTGAAGAAGTCTCACTATATCAGGATTGAGGGCTAAGTAGAAGGGGTGTATTTTATTGGAGCGATCTATGGGATGTTGGGGCTAGAGCTTGGGCGGAGTGGAGAAGCTTAGCTAGGAAAAAAAACTCCTCTCCTTGGACAGACTGACAATACGAGGCATTCAGGATCTGATTCCTAACATGGTAGACTATGACTTATTAGGGAGCAAGTGTGGCTGGTACCTTGCCTTGCACCCCATTTTGAGTTGGAAAGTACATGGGTATTGCTTTGAGGAAGTTTTTCTATATCAGGATTGAGGGCTAAGTAGAAGGGGTATATTTTATTCGAAAGATCTATGGGATGTTGGGGCTAGAGCATGGGTGGAGTGGAGAAGCTTAGCTAGGAAAAGAACTCCTCTCCTCGGCCAGAGTGACAATACGAGGCATTCAGGATCTGATCCCTGCTGAGGTGTTATTAGATATGGATACTCAAATACAAGGTCTTATATGGAGATAATGGTATTGGGGTTTTGGCAAGTGGATTGAATGCTATATGGAGTCTGGACTTCTGACCCAGAGGATAGATAGATTTGAAAACTGCATCATGTTTGTTGTATTTGCCTTTCATACAAATTGCAGGTCTGTGCTTCGCTGGTCATTTACCTAGGCCTGCCAACAGAGGCTCTCTTGGTGAAGTGTGGTTTGATGGATGGGTTTTGCATGTTGTCTGGCAAATTGGAGACTTTGAATCATATTATGGGACCCTATGTTTGCTTGAAACTGCTGGCAGCATGTCCTGATGCATAATGCTTCTCCATTCTAAGGAGTGATTCGTGGGAGGGTTGCATTGCTTGGTAAACCAAAACAACTTGTTCCTTCGTCTTTTATGGGATCATGGAACTGCCCTTAGAGTTCATGCCTTGTTCTCTATCTGGAAACTCAATTTGATGTCTGCTTTTACCAGTGAGGTTAGCTCAGTTTCTTCCTTTTGTTGTCACAGGCAGGAAGAGGTATGCACCCAGTTGATGGCCAAATGTTATCTCCTCATTAAGGACACTAAAAGTTGAGATGATCGGGCTTATTCTGAATTTTTTTTTAATTAATGCTGGGGAAGAGGAAATATTATATCCATTGTATATACCCTTTACCTCTTTTCTTTCTTTTGTAATTTGTTTTTTGTCCTTCTGTAAATATAAGAAGTATTTTGCAATAAAATACAATTTGTTGTTCATTTTTTCTTACTCTTGTGTTATTTGTTCAGATTGAGACACTTCCAAGAGCAGTCTTGTCATCTCGTTTGACTTTGAATACAGAAATTGCTTCCATTCGCAGATTACTACTTCCAGACTCTGCAATTACTATCATGGATGTATGTTTCTGCCAAACATGTCTCTATCTTTCCAGTTTTAGGATTTTATCCTTTCATTGTATTTTAATCTATAGGAAATGTTTATAGATGGTATGATGTGATTGAAATATGCAATCTGAATTGTAAGTTTAACAGCAAGGAGGTTGTTTTCTCTCTTGGTTGTTTAAAAGCTTTCTAGCAGGCTCAGGAGAAGCAGACTTGTGCAGGCACAAAGTCTTATAATCTAATTGAAAGTAGCCGTGTTCTATGACTTGCACAGTTTTATAACCTTTTTGTTTGATATAAGTCTCTAACAAAAAGGAATCAGTGTTTGGTAGAAATCTTTAACAAAAGAAAGATATCAGTTCAGAAGAAAACAATTGGTTACACGTTTATTGTTTGGTGCCAAAAATGACCCTTTTTGCTTACCTTTCCCATGGTCCTTTTTCCCTGTTTATCTTTATTATTACAGCTAAAGTTGTATCAGTTCAGAAGAAAACAATTGGTTACACATTTATAAATGTGGTGATCATCATTGGATTTAGAATCATGTGTAATAGCTTCTTCCCTTTCTGTTGTTTTTTGGTTTATTCCAACCTTCATTGCATCAATTAAATTATTTCCAGATGAAAAATAGTTTGTCCAAACATGTCAGCCTTTCCATTGTACAATGAAGAGTTTTCAAAATGAAAACATGAAGATGCAACCATGCTTACATTTCACATAATCTTTGTAAGGTTTACAAATTATAAGGGTTTAGTTGGATACTTGTTTCTCTAAGATTGGTTACACTTAGTAGGTGTTACCTCCTAGGTTTTCACTCAAATGTTAAAGTCCTAACTGTTATCCCTGATATTGCATGAGGCTTGCACTTGCGATTTTCGTCACAATAGTTGTTAGTTTGTGTCACAAGGATTGGGCCTGTGGGGTCATATTACTGGATGATTTGATGGACAGAGCTACACTTGTGATTTGGCTTAGAGATGATGCTCCTTGGTGGTTAGATTGATGCTATGATGGTTTGTTAGGAAGAGTTGGGTGGTGTATGCATGCGCTTGGTGTGCCCTCCCTTTTTGCTACTGTTGACATGTTTGAAATAATATTGGCTAGCTTTGATAAAATTGTTCAACACTTAGTGCATTTTATGAAGTGGGAACCCATCAACTCAGGCTCTTCCTAAGTTTAAGTGTTAATAATTTATTAAGAGTGTGATGATAAATTAAAAAGGGCGTTTACTATGGTTTCTAAGGTTCTATTTTGATAAATCTTTATGGAGGTGGAAAACCTTAGCATTTTGAATCTTTTGCAAAGCTTTTGGCTTGATTATTGAGTTATCACAACTTGTTGGAGGTCCCTTGATGGAGCACTAGCCTTTTACACACATGATGAGGGTAATATTTGTTTATTTGGTCTTGGTTTGACTACATTTAACCACATGGAAGTCTTAGTGTGAGAGCGCTGTTGCCCACCTATTTCGACTAGGTGGCAACTCCATGTACACGAAGTTGTACATATTTGTACCTTAGAAAAATCTGAGGATTTTTTCACTTCTGCAGGGCTATTGCCCCTTTGTAAAACGAAATGTCCGCTCCCCTGCGCGGGCAAATTAATGTAATGTAATGTGCTAGTGTGGGTCATGTGATATGGATGCCACACCATGGAACGGGTTGTTAGGGAAGTCCCCTCATCGAGTGTTTTTCCCTTTCCAATTGACCTTGTTGAACAAACGAGTTTAATCGGTTTGGTTTTCACTCAAAATCCTCCAAAGTGGTGACGGGCGTTCTACCAGTCAATTCCATGAGGTGGCTAAGGCTTCAAAGTGTGATTCATGACCATGCTAGACATCTGTATAGAGTCTTGCGGAGTTTCGTGTTGTTGTTGTATTTTTAATTATTTTTCCAGTTAATTAATTTCACCCCATGGTGATTAATTAACTCAATTTTGATGTAATAATGTAATTACTCAAGCATGGCGTTTTGTAATAGGGGCTGTGAATGCAAAGATAAATTGCTATGAAACCCCCTAAGCCACTGCTTTGAGTCTCGTGTCATTCTGATGAGTAGTTAAGGAGATAGACCATTTTTGCCTAAGCAAGGTCTATTTCTCCTAAGGGATTAATTAAATTCCCTAAGTCAAAATTCACATTTCTTGATTTTGAAGTAAAAAATCAAGAAATGCCATGGTAAGTTGGTATGGGTGTTTCTAAGCCTAGGAGAACTCACTCCAAAGTTTTTAACCCCCCATGGCCTAGATATTAAATATTGAAGTTATTTTTATTTTTTCCTAAAAGTCAATNTTCAAGTTATTTTTATTTTTTCCTAAAGTCAATCCTAGGAAAATTTAAAAATTTTAATTGAAATATTTTTATCTAAGGTGGATTTAGATTTAACCTATGACTAANAAATTTAATTGATATATTTTTATCTAAGGTGGATTTAGATTTAACCTATGTCTAAAGGTTAAATAATTTATTGTTGGAGCTAAAGGCTAATGTTTAAGCCTAAAGTTATGTGAGTGTCTAGAGGAGCCACATCCATGTTAAAACCCTCACAAGGATTGGTGGGGCGTCCATATATAAAGAGCATCATAATATGGAGGGTCTCCATAATAGCAAATGAAATGTCCAAGCAAAAAGGGGATGANAGAGCATCATAATATGGAGGGTCTCCATAATAGCAAATGAAATGTCCAAGCAAAAAGGAGATGAAGGCGCTAGCTTAATGAAGGATCTCCACCATATCCACCATATAATAAAAGGGCGCATTTCATTTGGAGGAATCACCATATGATGGAGGGGGTCGCTATAATACAAGGGACCCACGCTATAATATGGAGGGTCCACGCTATACTTGGAGGAGGCACATTAAGATGGAAGCGCTAACCTAAAGTTAGAGCACTCTAGCTACTTGGAGACCCCATGCTAAAAATAAAATGGAGGCTCTATCATATGATGGAGGCGCTAAATTGGAATGGCCCCACGTTGAAGTTAGTGGAGGGCGCACTAATAAAGAAGGGCCCACGTCATATAATGAAAGTCAATGCCAATTTTAGAGGTAGGCGCTACCACCATGAAGCCCACGCTACAATGAAGGGACCCACGCCAAAGTAGAGGTCGCCAACCATATTTGGAGAAGCGCTAGCAAAATAAAGGGACCCACGTCTAATTTGGAGGCGTGTGCTATTTTAAAAGGGCGCTACTACAAATATAGAGGGCGCTACATTATAATGGGCCCACGTTTCACATAAAGTTAATGCCAAGTTAGTGGAGCGCTACACCAAAACACAAGGGCGCCACCATATTTGGAAACTCCACCATTTAAGAGGAGCGCTAGCTCATTTAGAGGTGCGCTATCATTATTTAGAAGACGCCAGCTAATATTGGAGGTGGAAGTTAGCTGCTTTTGCCCACGTTTTGCCATTTTGAGGAGATTTTCACCAATTTTGGATGGGGACACCTAGTTGGGCCCATTCTAATTTTTCCTTATTTCTATTTTCACATAAAAGCTCATCTAAGGGTTAGAATTTAATCAAAAGCCTAGATCTAAAGGTTA
>LPNX011167312.1:93260-109920 GCA_001517045.1 Pseudotsuga menziesii | reverse complement strand
GTGGTGACAGTGGTCCCCAGCTCTCGCTTGCCCCCAAGGACACACATAGCAGGTTGTGACTTTCCTGCGTCTTAAAGTGTGAATTAGGCGGCAACAAGCGCCATAACTCATTTGGCCCTTTTGACACTTGGATATTGATTATCGCAAGGCATTCTTATGTTTTCCATGGAGCGCTCTCTCTTTATTCGTACATATACTAACACAACGATGAAATTACAATAATATTTCATGGCTTGGAGAGGTTGAGCTAAATTTCATGATATTTGCAAGCTAAAATTCATGGTATTTGGTCAAAATCTCACCTCGCTATGGCACATTCCTTTTGAAGAATATTTATTGTTTGATGGAGGAAGATTTAACCTCCTTGGCACTCTTGTGACCCAGATTCATGAAGGCAAATCTACTGTTAACAAGTGGATAATAGTTTGGTAGACAAATCACTGTACTTCTGAATAAAAGTGTGCAGATTATAATTTGAAATTGACTCCAATTTCAATACAAACTCTTTCTTAATATTTCCTGTTTGTAGTTTCGTTTTATGTTTTCACAGCCATGCAACTTATTTTCATACTAGAGATGCTTGAATCACTCCCCTTCAACATTGTATTTGGATTTGTATGTACTGCTTCTATAGTATTATTAACTATTAGCGGTATTCATAGACATTAATAGACATTTCATTTCATTTCTACCCATACGTACAAGCATCATAAGAAAGGAGGACTTATTATAAACTTAAACAAAATCGTTGACAATACTGTGACTGTGGAACCATCACCTCTCTTAGACGACACTAGTATGCATAGAAATATCATTCATATTTTATGTTATCTAGTTGTATGTGTATTTCCTATTTACACATATATTACAATCATTTATTTTCTATCGGCTACTCTATTCATTGTAGAGTGCTAACATACAAATTCCAATTCAGTTATTTAAGTCTGCTTTTATATTTTCCCCTTAAATTTGATAGTTTATTCAATTTGGGGATGTTTGTGGATATCTCCTAAATGAGCCTGAAAAATGCATGTATTGTTAAACTTTTTTTATTTCTTCTGAAAGAAACCAAAGTGGGCTTTGAAAGACTGTCTGGATCTGCTCTACATTATATACAGATTGGGATGTACAACATAAGTTCGAGTGTTCATGGTGTTGAATTATTGTAACTTCAAAGAATATTCTAAATATATTTTTGTGGTCCCCAATGCTCCTATTGGGAGAATCACTTGTATTTCTTTGTACCCTGCTGTTCCTAATCGGGAGAATTAATAAGAGTCATGAGGAAGTCCCCTCCGTTGTAAGTTGGGTCATTAGTACCCCAGTTGTGGTTACTCGAGCCTACATAATTAAGTTAGGATTACTCGAGCTTACATAACTGAGTTAAATATTAAGTGAACGAAAGAATATAAATAGAGGTGAGGTGCTTCTCATTTGAACACACTCACACTCACTTGTGTAGCGCATGAGAGAGAGAGAAAGCGCTGTCGCTGGAGAAGAAAGAGGATCACTCTATTGCGTTTTACCTTTTATCTTTTTGGGCATCTATATTGATGAAGCTTTTGCTGAGTTTTTCCCTTTAGAGTTTTCCCAGGATAAATCTGTGTTGTTCTTGTGATATTGTTTCTTTCAGTAATCCTGTCTATATGCTTTTGTTATGAAATTGAAATTAAATGCTGATAATCTAGCTTAGCATATGGAATTTTAATATGGTATCAGAGCTAGCCTAAATAGGACAACTTTCACAAGGTGAAAAGGCCTTCTCTCTCTCCCCATAAGAAATTAGGGTTTCGGGAAATTTTTGATTTTTAGAAAACTACTTGCATAGAAAGTTGCGCCCTCATAGAGCGCATCTATTGAGCCTGGAATCGAGGTGTTTGGGTGAGTGAGTCTCCGGGAAAGTCAAACCCTAGTTTGATAGCTGCATTAGAAAACTGCAGAACTAGAAAATAGCTGGAAGCTGCAAAAGCTGAATCTCACAAGTCTGATTTGGAAGGTGAAGACTTGAGATCTCTAGAAACCAAGCACACTAGTCAACTCGCCTCAGTCAAGCTCATCTCCTAATAAATTTAGTTTCTCATTCCGTAGAATTTCAATTTTTTGTGATTTTCTGACAAGATGGCCCCAAGCACTAAGCTTGAGGACAAGCTAGAAGGCATAGAGAATTTTTGAGCATGGAAATACAGGATTGGTCTTATTCTCCAAGAGAATGATCTTGATAAGTATATCAAAGAGGAAGTTGCAGAACCTGAAGAAGCTAAAGCTAAGGAGAAGCACAAGAAGGATATGATTAGGGCACAAAGGATTATTGCTGACTCCATCAAGGATCACTTGATCCCTCAGGTGTCATCCAAGAAGACTCCATAGAAATGTATGATGCCCTATCCAGAACGTATGAGGGTAGAAACATCAACAGAAAGATGAATCTAAGAGCTCAACTGAAGAGCACCAAGATGAGTCATGGAGAATCCATCCAGGACTACTTCACAAGGGTTTCTCAGATCAAAGAACAACTAGAAGCCATTGGAGACAAACTTGATGAAGATGAGATGGTTATGACTGCTCTTAATGGTCTCACTAGACCATGGGAGTCATTCATCTAGATGATGTGTGCTGGGAAGGAAAGCATGAAGTTTGATGTGGTATGGGAAGACTGCATTCAAGAGGAGACTAAAGTGGCAAATAGAGAAGCGTTACTAAAGGAGGACGATCAAGCCCTAGCCACTCATACCAAGAGAAGAAGAAGTCAACCCAACTTCAAGGAGGGAAACAAGAGGGAGTATCAACCTCCTAGGAAGTTCCAGAAGACAAGAGAAAGTCTCCCCGATAGCGACTACTCCGGCTTTCAATGTTTTCATTGTGATAAGCTAGGACACATTGCCAGAAATTGTCCTATGAAGAGACAAGAATATAAGAAGAAGATCAACAAGAACAAAAGACATCATGCTCATCTAGTTGAAGATGAGGATGAAGAAGAAGAAGAGGAAGGACCTCCAAGCAAGCAAACAAGAGAAGAAGATGCAGAAGAGTACGTATTATTCTCAGCACTCTCCGGATCTATAACACCTGGAGAAGATACGTGGCTTATTGATAGTGGTGCTTCAAAGCACATGACAGGACAAAAGAAGACTCTATCAAGACTTGAAGGAAAGAACTCTCCTAAAAAAGTATCTCTAGGAGATGACTATCAATATCCGATCAAAGGAATTGGGGAAGCAAGCTACAAGCTTGATTCAGGAAATCCCCTCAAGATGAAAGAAGTACTATATGTACCAGGTCTGAAGAAGAATTTACTTTCTATCTCAGCTTTAGATAAGAAAGGATTCCGAGTTGCATTCATAGATGGCCAAGTACTCATGTGGCCTAAAGGGAAGAATATTGAAGATGCAGTTATCATTGGCGAAGAAGAAGGAAGCCTGTATAAACTCAAGGGACATTCAAAAACAACTCTTGTTCATGAGTCCACTGATCCTAGTGAACTATGGCATAGAAGGCTTGCTCACATAAATTACAAAGCATTACCACATGTGAACAAAGTAGCGATGGGATTACCAGACATGAAGATCAAACATGAAGGCATTTGCAAAGGATGTGCGAAAGAAAAGAACACCAAGAATCCATTTTCGAAGAGCGAAACAAAAACAAAAGGTACGCTAGAATTGATTCATTCAGATGTGTGTGGTCCAATGTCCTCCACATCTTTAAGTGGTTCCGAATATTATATTACCTTTATTGATGACTATTCAAGAAAGACATGGATCTACTTCTTGAGAGCAAAGAGCGAACTGTTTGAGAAATTCAAGGAATTGAAAGCCTTGATAGAGAATCTTTCAGACAAGAGAATCAAGACATTCCGATCAGACAATGGCGGAGAGTATACTTCAAAAGAGTTTGAAGCCTTCTGTAAAGATGCCGGAATCAAGAGGGAACTAACCACTCCCTACAATCCTCAACAGAATGGTGTTGCGGAAAGAAAGAACAGAACCATCATGGAGGCAGTGAAGACAATGATATATGATCAAGATCTTCCAATGCATCTATGGGAAGAAGCAGCAAGAACTGTTGTCGACGTACAGAATAGAATATCTCACAATGCTCTTGGATTCAAGACTCTAGAAGAGATGTTCACGGGAAAGAAGCCTGACGTAAGTCACCTCAAGATATTTGGTTGTCCTGTATATGTTCATATACCAAAAGAGAAAAGAACCAAGTTGGACCCTTCCGGAAAGAAGGGAATATTTGTTGGATACTGTGAAGTGTCCAAAGCATTCGGAATTTACATTCCTAGATTCCATCACATGGAAATCAGTAGAGATGTAACATTTGATGAAGAAGCAGCTCTCAAGAGATCCAGAAAATGTCAACATGAAGAAGTATATGAGGAAGATGTACCTCCCAGAAATGTCAAGAATACATCCCTCCCTGAAGATGAAGTACCTGAAGAACATGATATGACAGAACCACAAGAACCTCCTACGATGGAGATGTCACGAAAGAGAAAGCCTGCTTGGGCAAGAGAAATTATACATGAAGCAGAAAGATATGGAGCTCCTAAAGGCTCCACAAGGATAAGCAAGAAGTCCAAGCCATTTTCCAGCTATGTGGCTTTGATGTGTGATCTGGTGGGTCAAGAACCTACAAACTACGAAGAAGCGGTACAGAAGAAAGAATGGGTAGAAGCAATGACTGAAGAATACCAGTCAATAATGAAGAATGATGTATGGGATATAGTTCCCAAACCAGAAGGAAAGAGTGTAGTATCCTCCAAATGGATCTACAAGATAAAACATGCAGTTGACGGAAGTATCGAAAAGTATAAGGCAAGATTTGTGGCCAGAGGTTTCTCTAAAAAAGAGGGAATTGATTATGAGGAGACATTTTCTTCAGTAGAACGGTATACTTCAATTAGAACTATCATGGCACTTGTATCCATGATGAAGTGGGACTTACACCAGATGGATGTGAAGACAACCTTCCTGAATGGTGTGATTGAAGAAGAAGTATACATAGAACAACCACAAGGATTTGAAGTTGAGAATAGAAAGACTCACGTATGCAAGTTGAAGAAGGCCCTCTATGGCCTGAAGCAAGCTCCTAGAGCTTAGTATGGCCTAAAGCATGCTTCCTGATGAGCATGGGCTTTACCAAGAGTAAAGGCGATCCTAACTTTTACTTCAAGGTTATAGAAGACGAACCTGTCATACTATTACTATATGTGGATGATTTATTTCTGACAAGGAATGAGAAATAGATTGTGGAAAGCAAGAAGAAACTCGCTGAAGAATTTGAGATGAAAGACCATGGGTTAATGCATTATTTCCTAGGTTTGGAAGTATGGCAAAGTTCAGAAGGAATCTTTCTCAACCAGGGAAAGTATGTAGTAGAGATATTGAAAAGATTCGATATGTTGGAATGCAAAGCCATGGCCACACCCATGGATTCCAACCTGAAGTTGTTAGTTGATGACTTGTCAGAGTTAGTGGATGTGACTCAATATAGACAGATTATTGGGTTGTTGATGTATCTAACAAATACCAGACTAGACATTTGTTTTGCTATGAACACCTTGAGTCAATATCTAGTTCAACCTAGATGTGTTCACTTAATAGATACAAAACATGCAATGAGATATCTGAAAGGGACTATAGACTTTGGTCTATACTATGATGGAAGCCATGAGTACAGACTATATGGCTATACGGATGCAGATTGGGCTGGAAGTGTATCAGACAAGAAAAGCACATCAGGTGGATGTTATAGTCCGGGATCTGCTATGATTTCATGGTTTAGCAGGAAACAGTCTAGTGTTGCTCTTAGCACGACTGAGGCAGAATATATAGTAGCTTGCTCTGCTAGTTGTGAAGCCATATGGCTTCGAAAGTTGATGTCAAGTTTATTCAACCTGGAGTTGGATACTACCGTGATTCTATGTGATAACCAAAGTTGTATAAAGATGACAGAGAACTCAGTGTTCCACGATAGATCGAAGCACATAGAAATCCGGTATTTCTACATTCGAGATATGATGCAGAAGGAAGCCATAAAGCTCCAGTATGTGAGTACTGATGAACAAGTTGTTGATGTGTTGATGCAGCCTTTGTCTCGGATAAAGTTCGAATACTTTCGAGAGAAGCTTGGTGTTGTTCGGAAAGACCTTCCTTGAAAGGGGGAGTATTGATGTTGCAGTGGGATTGTATCATCCCTGGACACTTGTCCTAAAGTGATCTGGTGACTTCGGTCCTCGAGAATGAAGAGGGATTGTATCATCCCGAGACATCTGTCCAGAACGGATCCGGTGACTTTGGTCCTCGAGAATGAAGAGGGATTGTATCATCTTGGGACATCTGTCCAGAACGGATCCGGTGACTTCGGTACTCGAGAATGTGGTAGGATTGTATCATCCTTGAACTTTTGTTTAGAACGGATCCGGTGACTTCGGTACTCGAGAATGTGGTAGGATTGTATCATCTGTGAACTTTTGTTCAGAATGGATCCAGTGACTTTGGTACTCGAGAATGTGGTAGGATTGCATCATCCTTGGACTTAGTCCTAAAGTGATAGGGAGTGATTATCCCGTAATTGAATCCGATAACTTCGGTTGTCGAGAATGTGGTGGGATTGCATCATCCCTGGGCTTTAAGTCCAAAAGTGATCTGAAGACTTTCATCTTCGTACTGTGGATTGCAGGTTGTTGTTGATGATGATGATATTACCGATCGAAAGATCAAAGTGTGATGATGATGATGTTACTGATCAAAAGATCAGAGTGTGATGATGATGATGTTACTGATCGAAAGATCAGAGTATGATGATGATGATGATGATGATGATGCTGATCGAAAGTTCAGAGTATGATGATGATGATGTTGATTGAAAGTTCAGAGTATGATGATGATGATGTTGCTGATCGAAAGGTCAAAGTGCTGATGATGGTGATGTTGCTGATCGAAAGGTCAAAGTGCTGATGATGATGTTACTGATCGAAAGATCAGAGAGTGCTAATGATGATGTTATCGATCGAGCAGTCAAAGTGTTGCTGCTGCTGAAGTTTGAAGATGAAGACTATATGATGTTGAAAAGCTTCCAATGATTTATAGATGTATTACCTTGATAATGATGTTGATGATGCCCTCTCTCTCCTACTGTTGTTGTTGATGTTGTTGTAGAATACCCTTCTTGTTAAGCGGGAGTGTTGAATTATTGTAACTTCGAAGAATATTCTAAATATATTTTTGTGGTCCCCGATGCTCCTATCGGGAGAATCACTTGTATTTCTTTGTACCCCAATGTTCCTAATTGGGAGAATTAATAAGAGTCATGAGGAGGTTCCCTCCGTTGTAAGTCGGGTCATTAGTACCCCAGTTGTGGTTACTCCAGCCTACATAATTAAGTTAGGATTACTCGAGCCTACATAACTGAGTTAAATATTAAGTGAACGAAAGAATATAAATAGAGGTGAGGTGCTTCTCATTTGAACACACTCACACTCCCTTGTGTAGCACATGAGAGAGAGAGAGAGAAAGAGCTGTAGCTGGAGAAGGAGGATCAGTCTTTAGGGTTTTACTTTTTATCTTTTTGGGCATCTATATTGAGGAAGCTTTTGCTTGGTTTTTCCCTTTAGGGTTTTCCCAAGATAAATCTGTGTTGTTCTTGTGATATTGTTTCTTTCAGTGATCCTGTCTATATGCTTTTGTTATGAAATTGAAATTAAATGCTGATAATCTAGCTTAGCATATGGAATTTTAACACATGGTAGGTAAGCAATGGAGCAGCATGAAAGGTTTCAAATGGATTTTACATGGTTCTTTAGAATTTTGATTCTGTCTTTGCTTCATTTGACTATGTTTGACCTCTTGGTCCGGTCTGTAATATATTAAGCATCACAGTTTTAGTGTTGATTGGGTTCATGTCAAAATGAAAAACAATGTGACGGAGTTTGATTTCTTTTAAGTTTTAATGATCTTTTGATGAGAGCAGGATGAGATAGAGCTTGCTTATGTGTAGTCCATATGCTCTAGTTGGAAGGGGTCAATCGTATTTGATTCCAATGGTTGTGGGCTTGTCCATTCACTGTCTCTCATAATATCATTGCGTCATTTGTAAGAGAGAGAAAAAGGAAAGCATTTTACTCCAGCTTCCTTTGTAAACAAGCAGTGAGGGTTCTTACATTAATGATTGGTTCACTGTTGTTTCTGCAGCTTAGGTTAACATATAGTTTATGTGAATCACAAGAGAATTTAAACCTTAATGAAGAAGATACATAAAGAAAACAAATTTTTAAATTACTAGTGTTTACATAGCTGGATAGATGTGTAAAATATCATAGGGCAATGCCCATCATCAGGAGAAGGTACAACTTTCATTGGTTTTGCAGATCTGGGAGATACATCTTCTTCATATGTTTCTTCAAATTCGCATTTTCTTGATTTCTTGAGAGCTGTATCTTCATCAAAGGTTACATCCTAACTAATTTTCATATGATGGTAACCTCGTATTCAAATTCTAAAGGCCTTGGAGACCTCACAGTATCCAACAAATATTCCTTTCTTTCCGAAAGAATCTAACGTGGTTCTTTTCTCGTTTGGAATATGAACAAACACTGGACAACCAAATATATTGAGGTGACTTACCTTTGATCTCTTGGCTGTGAACATTTCTTCAGGGGTATTGAACCCAGGTGCACTATGGGGTATTTTGTTTTGAAAATATACTGATGTCCTCGCTGCTTCAGCCCATGAGTGCATAAGAAGATCTTGATCATGGATCATAGTCTTCACTGCTTCCATAGTGGTCCAGTTCTTCCTTTCAACAACACGTTTACATACTCCTTCATGATCGGTCTTTTAGATCTAGTAGACCTATGACTACCTTGGTCACATGTGGTAAGGTTTTGTAGTTTATGTGAGCAAGCCTTCTATGCCATACTTCACATGGACTCGTAGTATCATGAATCAAGGCTGCTTTTGAGTGACCTTTTAGTTCATACAGGCCACCTTCTTCTGTCCCAATGACATATACATCTTCTCTTGGTCACATAAGAACTTTACCTTCTATAAAACATATTCTTCCATTTCTTCCTTTGCTAACTTCTTGGGAGGTTCTTCTTCTTCTTCTTCTTCTTTGGCTAAGTGAGCATGATGTCTTTTGTTATTCTTCCTCTTATATTCTTCTTTTCTTGGTGGACAGTTTCTGGCAATGTGTCCTATCTTATCACAATGGTAACATTGATAAGAGGAGAAATCCTTATGCTTGTGATCTCCCTTTTTGTTCTTTTGAAACTTCTTTGGAGGATGAGTCCCCTTATGAGTTTCCTTTTTGAAGTAATGTTTTCCTTTCTTCTTCTAGTATGAGTAGCTAGAGCATGGTCATCATATCTAAGTAGTGCGTCTCGGTTTGCTACTCTAGCTTCCTCTTGAACACATTCTTCCCATAGGATATCAAATTGTATGCTTTTCTGGCACAAATTGTCTGGATCTAAGAATCACATGGTTTAGTAAGACCATCGAGAGAGGTCATTACTAGTTCATCTTCATCAATCTTGTCTTCAATTGCTTCTAGTTGTTCCTTGAATTGAGAAACCCTTGTGAAGTATTCTTGGATAGATTCACCCTTGCTCATCTTTGTACTTTTAAGTTGGTCTCTCAAATTCATCTTTCGGTTGATGTTTCTTCCTTCATACATTCTTGATAAGGCATCAAATATCTTCTTAGGTGTATCCTTGGAGGATACTTGAGGAATGAAGTGATACTTGATAGAATTTGCTATGATCCTTTTGGCTCTAATCATGTCTTTCTTGTACTTTTCCTTTGCTTTATCTTTTTCGGGCTCTGACACATCTTCCTTGATAAACTTTGCAAGATCATTCTCTTTTGGAATGAGTCCTATTATGTATTTGCAAGCACATAAGTTTTTTATGCCTTCCAACTTGTCATCAAGCTTAGTGTTTGGAGACATCTTGTCCTGGAGAACAGAAAATGACAAAAAATGAAATTATTTCATAAATGAAAACTGTACTTACCAAAAGATGCGCTTGACTGAGACTAGTATGCTGGTACAATTAGTTTCTGAAGAATCCAAATTCTAACCCTTGAAACTGGACTTGCAAAATTGTGGACTGTAGTTTCTGCCATCTGGTTCTGGTTTTGGATTTATGGTTTTCTGGTTCGAAGCCAAACTAGTGCTTGACTTTCTGGAGGATCTGCCCACTGAAAAACTTCGATCCAAGGGCCAAAAGATGCGCCTAGGAGGGGCGCACTTTCCAATGTGACTTGCACTCGAAAATTCCTCTTCAGTGGAAATCCCTAATTTTCTTATCCAGAGAAGGAGAAAGAGACTTATCTAGTGAAAGATGATCTTTTTAGGCTAGCTCTGATACCATGTTAAGTTTTATATGTTGGTATAGATTAAGTCCTAACTTCATAAGCATTTAATACATTTTCACAAGAACAACATAAAGAGGATCATTGAAAGAAACACAATCACAAGGTACACAACGATTTAGCCTGGGAAACCCAAAAGGGAAAAACTCAGCAAAAATTCCTCCATATAGATTACCAGAATGCAATGACCAGAGAACAAGGTCTCATAAGGGAGAGAGACCAAACCCCAAGCATAAGAGCCAAAACACCAAAGACACTAGTCCTCCTCCTTCTCTGTCCTTCCTTCTTTCTCTCTCATGCACAATACATGAGTGTGTAAGTGTGTACAAATGATGGAGGGCACCTCCCTATTTATACTAATTTCCCAATTGACATTTTACCCTAACTGGGCCGACCTATCAAACTGATAGGGCCGACCTTCCTTGGAAAACTCACAATAATAATGATATTATTCTTTTCTGGTTACACATTACCCGACTTACAACGAAGGGTTTACCTCATGAATTTTACATGACCTTGTACATCAGTGACATCTCCCGAAGGAGGAATAATAATAATGTAAAGTACAAGTAGAATATTCTTCGAAGTTACATTATTTCAACATCCGAAGGTGCTAGTTAGAGAGGTAACACATACCATAGCTTTCTGTCAAGGCTAGTATAAAAATCTAACCATCCAGAAATCCCTAGCTAGGGTACATCATAAACCCTAGCTTAACCAAGAAAAATTGAGTGCAAGAATCTCTCCAACACAATCTCCAAAGCAAGACACCCTCCTCTTCTCTTCTTCACCAATCAACTCTAGGGTTTTATCTCAGAATTGTAATATCTAGTTTCCAAGGCCAAAACCCTAACCCTAGAATTCCAAGATGCTCCAAGAATCTCTAAGAAGACCAAGAAACATTAGCACCTCAAGAGAAAGAGAGAGAATACAAGTACAAGTGAAGTCTAAGAGCGAGAGATCACGCGAAGATCATCACCAATGTCTCCTCCACAAGGAAAACCCTAGTCACAAGAGCAAACTCCACATGAAGCCTCCTCTAGACTTCATAACTCTTCCTAGGATTCAAGAGGAAATCCTAGCAACATCAAAGTAATGTACTCCACTAGGTTAGATACTCCATGCAAGAACACTCCCGAAGCCTTAGGTGCCCCTGAGCCATCTCCAATCCTCCGAACATGAATCCAAGCTACCGCATGCCATCTAGGGCTTGACAGCCTCCTCTATGATGCAAAATGCTTTGCATCCCAAGTGGGGTGCTCTCCAAACAAGTGTTTCTGCATGTGGCCATCGTGAAGAGTGTACACCAATCAAACAAGAGAGCTCTGATGCCTAAGGGAAGAACACCAAACTAGCACCTACCTAGGGTCAAGCATCCACTAAACAAGCAATCTCAACTGTGGATATCCATAACAGACCATCTCCCATTTGCAATTCATCTCAGACCATCCAAGGCTTGATCGTACACCTTGTACCCTGAATCTCATGAAGTACCTCCAAACATGGGGTAAAATCTTTCGAAGTAACCCAAAAATCTAATATGCTATATCTTCTGGTGAAATTAGCAGTCCACAAGCCATAGCAAATCATGAGGAAACTTCTAAACTCTAGTACTACATCTCACTGTGAAAATAGCAATAAAATGGCATTCAAACCCTACTCCAGGGCCCAGGCAGAAGCTTCTAAAACTAGCAGGCATCAAAACGAATCCTGTTCCTGAAAAAGGAAAATTCCTTAGAATGGCTTGAAATTTAACACTCATTGTGTATGCCAGAATGGGTTTGCAAATATAATTATCTTTCCAAATGTGTACTCTGCTTGCTAAAAATAGATTGCCCAAAATAGGCCCAAAATAGACCCAAAATATCACAATGACAGAATCAGCTGAAATCCAAAACATGGACCAATCTCCATACCAGATTTCAAAAATATAATTATTTTGATGTTTGGACTAGTCCCTAAAAACAGAATCTTTTAAAAATAGAAAATTTTTAAAAATAGAAATATTCTAAAAATAGATTTTTTTTCTTCCAAAAGTAGAAACTTTTCCATTTTCCCCAAATTTGAACCACAAACCTGTCTCCCCAATGGGTATCCAAATATACTGTCATTTGCTGCTGAAAAAGCCAAGTTTCTGAAAATATAAATTACTAAAACTAGCTGAATCATGAATCTGAAGTTCCCATCTGACTGTCCTCATCTCTCCATGCATTGTTGAATGTCTGCATGCAAATCCAATTTATGGGGAAAAACTGCTAAAAATAGAATCTTGGAATTCTGGACTGAAAACCTGCTAAAATAGCATAAGATGTGTTGTCTCCCTAGAACATTGATATCTGAATAATCCTTGGAAAGTTGGAACTCATACATTGCAACTCTGGAACAAGGTTGGGCTGGAATAAAGCTCTGCAACAAAGTACGTATATGGCCAAGTTACTTGCAAACCGTTCATTCTGAATGATGTACATTTTAAGGTTGAGTCCATCCCATATAGTGTTCATGAACCATCAATGCTAAATGGTGAACTATGTAATGTTGAGCTCACCTCAAATAATATCCATGAACACATGCTGGAAAATAACACCCAGATTCATGAAGGCAAATCTACTGTTAACAAGTGGATAAAAGTTTGGTAGACCAATCACTGTACTTCTGAATAAAAGTGTGCAGATTATAATTTGAAATTGACTCCAATTTCAATACAAACTTTTTCTTAATATCTCCTGTTTGTAGTTTCGTTTCATGTTTTCACAGGCATGCAACTTATTTTCATACTAGAGATGCTTGAATCACTCCCTTCAACATTGTATTTGGATTTGTATGTACTGCTTCTATAGTATTATTAACTATTAGTGGTATTCATAGACATTAATAGACATTTCATTTCATTTCTACCCATAAGTACAAGCATCATAAGAAAGGAGGACTTATTATAAACTTGAACAAAATCGCTGACAATACTGTGACTGTGGAACCATCACCTCTCTTAGATGACACTGGTATGCATAGAAATATCATTCATATTTTATGTTATCTAGTTGTATGTGTATTTACTATTTACTATTTACACATATATTACAATCACTTATTTTCTATCGGCTAGTCTATTCATTGTGTTTGTTCTAGAAATTGTTCCTAGACTACAACAGGAACAAGCTAGAACAATCTCAAAACAAAAAGCAAAATGTAATTGATTTTCTGTAATTTTTTGGTTTGAAAATCCATCCACAAGAAGGTAAATCATCAACAGACCAATACAAACACTAAATCATGAAAAGGCATGAAGGACTGAGATAATAGGCATAAAGAATGAATATAAACCATAAATATATAAACACAGTACTGTTTCTGTCCACAACACATGAGCATTTGCATGAATAAAACCATTAAACAAGAAATGAAGTCATAAATTGTGTGGTCAACCAGACCATAAACAAAAACAATATATAAGATAAAAATGGCTTATATGTATATATAGATTGATCTCAGTCTTCAAATCACTTACATGAGAGTTATCTTGTAACAGTCTAAACATACGTCCTCAAAAAAGTCCAGCTCTAAAAGCCCTTCTTGCAATAAAAATCCAACCCTTAAACTATATGTTTGTCTTCCTTTTATCATCACAAAGGTAGGGTAGTTCCATAACTACCTTCTAGGTCGAGCTTTGAAGCAGTGACATCAATTAGTTACATGCTAACTCAAAATCTTTAAAGACAATTGACCCAAAAATAACAAATCAGACTATGGGAAATTTGACGAATTTTCTGAAAAATGGGTCTCACAAACGCTTCCATATCTCTCGATCCATGGTAGCTGTACGAAAACTGAGAGAGGTTTTTTAAATGAGTCCATGAAGAACAAAAAACTCTCTTGGTTTTTAAAAATTCCTTTTCAATTGATCGGAATATGTGCTGGAAATTTGTGACTAAAACATGAAACTATTAAATAATTCAAACCCTGAAAAATAGGCCACAAAGATGAATTTGAATCTCTCAAACGATGAAATCTGTTGCAAAACTGAGATAGGTTTTTATGAATGAATCCGTGATGAACAAAAACCTCTTTGGGATTTCTGAAATTCGTCTCCATTGCCTTGTAATCCGTGCTCAATTACAATGACTAAAACAGGAAAAATAGAGCATAACTATGCACCTCTTTTTCTTCTTAAAGCCTTCTTAGCCACATTTCACTGTAATTTGGCTTTGTGTACTTTTTTAGGAAGTTTAAAGATTTTCAACCTTCGTGTCTGCAAGAGTGAGACTTATAACCAAAACTAAAAATCGTAATATTCAAAACCACGATTTTCACATGGTTCATTCAACTTCATACATTTGTCATGATCTATGACACTGGGTTATGTACAGGTGTCATAATGTATTGAACAAATGTCTGAATACTTCCCACTATCTTTGATTGCAACGGCCATAATATACCCTTAATCCACCATTCTTCCAAATGATTCAAGATTCTTGTAGCGCCTTATTGTATAGATCCTGAACTCTGCGCTACAAGAATCTCCTTATGACATTTTTTAACATAGAGCTCAAAACAAGGTTTAGGCCTTGAATATATACCTTAGAATAAACTTTAATTTAAAAAGCATTTTCAGACTTTGAACGATATATAATACATAATAAGCCAAAAGAAAACTTAAGAAATAAAATAAATAAATTAAAATGAATTATAACCTATAAAAAACAAAATGCATTTTAAAATTATTAAAACTTAAAACAAACTCAAATTGAAAAGTAAATAAGGAATAAACCTTTGAAAAACAACAGACAAAGACTAGGAACAATTTTCAGTCTTTACATCTGGCTCCTACTGAGGGATGAAATCCTCCATGTGAGGTTTCAAGAACATGTAGACTAGTGCCTTCTGCCATCTTAACTGAAACTTCCTTGTTATTTTGCAAAACTTCCATTGGGCAGTTGGAGTCATTTACCAAATCTTTGCAACTTTCTCAAACTCTGAACACATACCTCTGAAATGACAAAATACTGCTAAAAGCCAGCATACTGAAAAGAATCTACATGCTCGTATGGCGAGCTTGTTCTGCTATTTATTCCTACTTCTAATTGGAGGAAACAACCCAATCAAGTGTAATCATACTTCCAGTGAAGCCAAGAAACCATTTGACTGAGAATCATAATTCCATGCATGCTATTGTTTGAGAAGACCCACAAAAGATGTGATAAATGCAATAAAGATTCTATAGGCTGATACTTATGGCTGGAAATAGGAAGTATGCCAAAAGTTGGAGCATTAGAAACCTTTGAAAAATACAACTCCAACCAAGAAGCCACGGGATCATGAAACTCACGCAAAATTATTCCTTCATGTTGTTCAAAAAGAATGGACTGCAAATGGGTGTCCTCAATTCTCAATACTCCATGAGATAATGCAATAAGAGAAAAATATATAAAATCTTCGACTTTGTTGAGGTTATCTTGTTTTATATCTTCCACGAACCCAAGCTGATTGATTTCTTAAGAGTGCTGCTTAACTAATGAGGACTGAAAAAATGGTTGTAGTATTTCTTTATATCCATAAAAAATTGGCATATTTTCATAATGGTTTTGAGCAGCAAAGTTATCACGGCCATAGCTATTAGACACATCTAATATTATATTCAAAGTGTCTACAGTCTGGCTGCTATCAATTTGAGAGTTAAAGCAATTCAAAACTTTTTCTTGTTCAATAAAAAGATTGGAATATGTTGAAAAACTGAGTTTTACTGCTTGCTGGTTTAAATGAACAATTTGTGTTTTTCACTTCAGCCGGTTTTGCATAGGCTTGAAGCTACTTAAAAAAAATTTCCTAAACAATTTTAAACACGCAGAAAAACACTAACAGGCTGAAAACAAATGCATGCACACCATAAAAATTTACTCAGAGATTTTTGGCTAATCAGCCCTGGAAAAACCCCCACGGGGAAAACCAGTCAGAGAGAGGAGAGATTTTTATTATTCTTCAGCAAAATAAAATGGACAGAAATACAGGAGAAATACAACTTATCTCCACCCAGAATTTATCCCAAAGTCTGGACACTGAACTCAGCAAAAAGAACCCAGCCGTACACCTCGATTTCTGGACTGTAATAAATGCTGTCCGTACAGCATTAAATGCAGCCTGTAGTGTCCATAAAAAATCTCGATTTCTGTGCAATAAAACTGCCTGAAACTCGTGCTGAATTAATGAAGCCGTACAACAGGCCGTACCATCGATTTCTGGGCATTAAATGCAGACCGTACGGTGCAATAAATGCAGGCCATACTTCC
>LPNX011167312.1:78920-91045 GCA_001517045.1 Pseudotsuga menziesii | reverse complement strand
TGCCAGAGCTCACAAAGCTCGCTGCTGCTGCTATGTGCCAAAGCACACTGTGGCTGAAATAATAGCTTGTACATCTTTCCACACCTGACCCCGATGTCCGTTGCACTGGACATACCTGTAGCCTTGGGATATACCTGTACTCTCCCATCCGAAAAGCACACCCCAAGCCCTCTGTCCTCTATAGTGGAAACTGATAGAAGGTTCTTTTTCAGCCCTGGGACATACAACACATCCCGCAGAGTCATGGGACTCATAGACTCCCTCTGAAATGTGATGGTACCCCTACCAACAGCTCTCACAACGGTGTTGTCCCCAAGGACAACCTCCACATCCCTACCTGACTCTGACAACTCTGAGAACACCTCACGAGCTCCTGTCATGTGGCTCGTGGCTCCACTGTCAATGTACCAAGTAGAAGAGGTGGATGAACCCCCCTCATGTCCTGCCAAAGGAATGCTCCCTGTCCTGATCCATATCTATGTTGGTGGTTAGTGTGACTCTCTCTCTCTCAGTCTGTCCAGCATAAAGGGAAAACTCCCTCTGAAATGCAACACTAAACTCATCAACTTCAGCTGAGGCTGCAGTCTGCTGTCCCTGCCCCGTCTTCTTCTTCTTGCTTGGACACTGAGAGGCATAGTGTCCAAACGCCTGACAAGCATAGCACTTGATTTTACTCAAGTCCTTCTTCTGTCCACTCTGCTGACCCTGCTGCTGCTGCTTGGCCCCACCCTTCTTGGGGCCCTTCTTCTTCTTACCCTTGGCTGCCAAAGCCACATCCTCATCATCAGCTCCTCTCTGAGAAGTACTACCCTGTACAAGACCCCTCCTGGTCTCCTCCTGTACAAAGTCATCCCATAACCTCTCCCAGTCAGGTAAGTTCTCCCTGCCCACTATAGCCTGCACAAAAGCACTCCAGGACTTTGAAGCCCCGTTCATCGCTGTCCGCACAAGCTCTGTAGGGGCAACCTTCTCCCCAACTGCTGCAAGTTCATCCCGAACTGCAGAAATCCTAGTAAGGTAAGCTGTGACTCCCTCTCCTCCATTCATCCTGATACTCTTGAGTTTTTCTCTGAGAACCATTTTCCGGTTCTCATTAGAATTCTCATACAAGCTGGTTAGGGCTGTCCACATCTCATGTGCCCTATCCTTTCCTGAAATATGAGGGATAATATGGTCTTTCACAGCATCAAGAATAATTCTTCTAGCTTTGCAGTCCAACTTGTTGAAGGCTGTAAGGGCTGCTGCATCCGTAGATGCAGGAATGGTTATGGGGTTTGTAGTAGTGTTCCTCACTATGTCTGGCCACAACTCATTCTCTTCAAGTAACAGCAAAATCCTAGCCTTCCACGGCACAAAATTCCCTGTCCAATCCAGCCTATCCTCCAATCTAAGTCCTGTAGCCATCCCAACAACAACTCAACAAAGTGCTGTTCACTAACAGAAGTAAAATAACAAAAATTTCTGAATGCTGCAAATTTATGTGTGTCTGCAAAAATCACTGTTTCTGCCCCCTTTGCTCCGATACAATGTTGAAAAACTGAGTTTCACTGCTTGCTGGTTTAAATGAACAATTTGTGTTTTTCACTTCAGCCGGTTTTGCATAGGCTTGAAGCTACTTAAAAAAATTTTCCTGAACAATTTTAAACACGCAGAAAAACACTAACAGGCTGAAAACAAATGCATGCACACCATAAAAATTTACTCAGAGATTTTTGGCTAATCAGCCCTGGAAAAACCCCCACGGGGAAAACCAGTCAGAGAGAGGAGAGATTTTTATTATTCTTCAGCAAAATAAAATGGACAGAAATACAGGAGAAATACAACTTATCTCCACCCAGAATTTATCCCAAAGTCTGGACACTGAACTCAGCAAAAAGAACCCAGCCGTACACCTCGATTTCTGAACCAAATAAATTGCAGACCGTACCAGTCAACCTTACCAGCAATAACTGTGTCGTACACCTCGATTTCTGGACTGTAATAAATGCTGTCCGTACAGCATTAAATGCAACCCGTACTGTCCATAAAAAATCTCGATTTCTGTGCAATAAAACTGCCTGAAACTCGTGCTGAATTAATGAAGCCGTACAACAGGCCGTACCATTGATTTCTGGGCATTAAATGCAGACCGTACGGTGCAATAAATGCAGGCCGTACTTCCCTCGATTCCTGTGCAAAACACCAGCAATAAATGAAGATGAAGCACCTCGATTTCTGTGCATTAATGTCTCTCGATTTCTGTGCAAAGATCTTTCTCAGACTCCTTCAGCAAACTCGACCTCCTTCAGCAAGCTCTCTCTCTTTTCTGAAAAAATGAACAAGTGAATGCCCTTTTGCCTCCCTCAGCCTTTTTGTTTACCCTAAGTGAGATTCTTAATCCAATGGTGGAGAAAGAATCAAATCAATGGATGAGATTGATTGAGAGTGAAAATCACTTTTATTTATTTCTCATAAATAAAATCACTCACCCACTTAAATTTATCAAAAAGTGACTTTATTGTCATAAAGTCTCATTAAGTGACATTTAATGTGAGGGTCACATTTTTCCCTCTTAAAGTGACTTTAGGCAAAAATTAAAGTCACCTAGGGAACATCTGCCTCGGTACAAAAATCAACAGAATATAATTCACCTACAATCGGTTTCTGTTGATCATGATATTTCCACTCTAAAACTTCAATGTCTTCGTCATATTCATCATAAAGTGAAGCATTCTCTTCCTCTCCATTGCTGTTCTTTTTAAACTTTGGCTTAAGAGTGGAAAGCAAGGGCTCATCAAACTGCTTCTCGACCTTTAAATAAAACCCTTGACCAAAACTTGAACAATTAAAATTCTGAAAGTGACCATAAGTCAAGAATGGCAACTTATATCTTGTATGAAAAGTAAGAGGCTGAAGAGCAGCAACTTCTTCTTAAATAACATGATAATCTCATAGTAGGAGCTAGGAAATTTCTACTATAATCAACTGAAAGTATATTATCATCTAAAAAGTCAGCAAACTGATATGAAGAATCAACACCAGCGTCATTTATATCCTTGTTCATATGAAAATCTGAAAATGATGAAGAAAACTGTCTTAAATCTGAATGATACCTATGTTCTTCTTCCTGTTCATAAGCTTGCATATGTTCAACATGAGCCTGATCTCGAAGCATTTTGCAAGCTCGGATGTTCTCTTCCATTCCTTTTGCATCCTCAAACAACTGTCTTAAAGATTACGATTTCCTTTCTAACAGGAAAAAGACAATATTTGAATGTTGAGCCATAACATAATATACCATAGCAAGTCTTTTCGAAGGTCTGATCTTCGTAGGCATACTGACATAAAAACTTTGAAACCTCCAATTAAATTTAGTAATTGGCTCATCATTCTCCCTTTTCAAACTATAAAACAGGGTTACAGTAATCGCGACTCAAATCGCGATTTTTCCGAGTTTGACTCGGATCGGAGGTGAAACAATCTGTTTCAGCTTGTGGCGCGTTAAAATCGGATCTGGACGATTTAACTTGGAAAATCGCCAAAAATCGGCTCGGCGCGGCGAGTTAGACTCGAATCCCACCTGTCTCGCTGACTCAGTCCTCGAAAAAAGAGAAACCGCGGGTTCTTTTTACCGCGTTTTTTTACTGCGTTTTTGGGCACCCGCATCTTTATTTATTTTCGGCCACCTGATCATTACTACACAGCAGCAAGAGCTAAGTTCTGTCTTCAACTTGCGCAGCGTTCTTCACGACGACGTAGGGTTCTTCTTTCACCGGCGTTCGTCTTCACTAGTCTGCACAACGGTCTATTTTTCTTCACGGGCGTCCACGGTCCGGCGTCTTCTGTCTTTTGCAGCGGGCATTGTCTTCTGCTGCGGGTGTCCAGCATCCCCTGCCTACGCCGTGTCTTCATCTTGGGCGTCTTGCATCCTGTTACGCGTTGTCTGCTACTGTGTTCCTTTGCTGTTGTCTTCATTGCGTTGCGTTGTCTTCTGCCCGCGGGATTGGGTTTGGGCATGGCTGCTATCAGCCACATGAGCCGCCACATGCAGCAGCCGTTGCAGCCGTAAAGGGTACCGGGTATGCATTTGCAATGTTTTATTTTTTATTTTTTTAAATCATAAAATTTTATTTTAATGCATTTTATTTAAATCGTAATCGTAATTTGTATTATGTAATGCATTTTATTTAATTTTTTTAATTTTTATTTTTCATTTTATCATAATTTGTTTTAAGTTTTATATTTAACACCTTATTTTAATTTTTAACTTTTAAATAAATTATAGTTAAAGTCATTTAAATGTTAAATAAATTAATTTTTAAATAAATTAAAGTTAAGGTTTAATTTTGTTAAGGTTTAATAAATTAAAGTTAAGGTTAAATAAATAAATAATTTTGTTAATTTTATTTCTTTAATTTAACATCATTTCAAAATTTTATTTTATTTATTTTTTAATGCAAAATTTGACAATCAAATTTTTATTTTTATTTTTTAATGTTTTATAACTTGCAGATTTGCATTTAAGGTTGGCCACTAGCAACAACCTATTCACTAGCACCAACTAAAGTTACTAAACTATATTAAATTGGGAAGCAGATTGTGTTTTTGACAGTGTGAAAATGCCAAGAGAAAAAGACTTTGCTTGGGCCTATTGTGAGAAGATTCCAGGGTCAACCAAGTTGCTCTGTAAATTTTGCAGAGAGCATTGTAGTGGTGGAATTTATAGATTCAAATTCCATATTGCTAAGCTTCCTAGGCATGACATAAGTCCTTGCAAAGCTGTACCTGAGGATGTTAGACATCAGGCCAGCTTGGCCATTGATTGCATGAATGAATCCAAAATGAAGAAAGCAAGGGTAAACATGGAGATGGGAAATGTTGCAGGTGTTGGTGGACAATCCTCTAATACCCCCATATCACCTCCTTCTATTGAATCCATGATGCCTCTACCTAACCCAAGTTTTCATATTCCAAACATGGCTCAAGATCAAAGCCAAATGCTGCAACCTCCTCCTATTCCTACAAATTTGAGCACTGGAGGAGGAAATATCAACACTTTTTTTGCACCCCGTACACAACAAGGTGCCCAGCCTAGCTTAGATGGCACTGGTTGGAAAAAGAATGTCCATAAGCAAGCAAGGAAGGCCATTGCTAACTTTTGGTATTATTCTGACATCCCTTTCAACTGTGCCAGAAGCCCTTATTGGCAATCTATGATTGATGCAGTTGCTATTACAGGCCCGGGGTTCAAAGCCCCTATATCTGAGAGCCTTAGGACAGATATGTTGCTAGAGAGTGTTGATGACCTCAACCTTGTGCTTGGTGAGTTTCGTACATCATGGGCAGAAACAGGGTGCACCATCATGAGTGATGGATGGACAGATAGGAGGAACAGAACTTTGATTATTTTCCTCATTTCTTGTCCAAAGGGGACAATGTTTCTCAAATCAGTTGATGCCTCAGACAAAGTTAAGAGTGCTCAACTTATTTGTGAAATGATGGAAGAAATTGTTCAAGAAGTGGGAGAAGAAAACATTGTGCAAATTATCACTAACAATGTAGCTAATTATATGTCTACTGGTAGATTGTTTGAGGCTAGGCACCCCACTATATTTTGGAGCTCTTGCGCTGCACACTGCATAGACCTGATGCTCGAGGACATTGGGAAACTTCATTGGATACAAGAAGTTGTGGAAAAGGCAAAATCCGTAACCAAATTCATCTACAATCACACAAATGTCCTTTCCACTATGAGAACATACACTGAAGGCAAGGAGCTTGTTCGCCCTGGAGTGACGAGATTTGCAACAAACTTCATCTCCTTGCAATCTGTAGTAGAGCAAAAGGTCAATTTAAAGAGAATGTTTTTGGGACCTAAGTGGATGGTTTGTAGACATGGAAGAAGCCTTGAGGGCATTGAAATTGTTGCCCTTGTCTTTAATGATGGTTTTTGGAGAGATGTAGAAGAGATCATTGCTGTGACTGAACCACTTGTCAAGGTGCTCAGGTACTTAATTTCTAATTTTCTAAACCATTTCAATGTTCATCAATTCAATTTGAATTCAAATTTCAAACTTTTTTACATGTTAATTAAATTTAAACTTTAAAGTCTTAAATTGACGATTGATCTTTCAGGATGGTTGATGGTGAGAAACCCGTCATGGGTTACATTTATGAGTCAATGGATCTCGCCAAGGAAGCCATAAAAGCCAAATATATGAATGATGAGACCAAGTACATGCCTCTTTGGGACATCATTGATGAGAGGTGGGATAAGCAATTGCACTCTCCTTTACATGCTGCTGGATACTTTTTCAATCCAACATATTTTTATGACAAGACCAAGTTTAGTGAGGATGGGGAGGTTGGCCGAGGGCTTATGACTTGCATTGAGAGGATGAACCCAAATCCAGAAGTCTAAACCCGTATCATTGCCCAACTCCAAGACTATAGGATTCCTTCAAAATTGTTTGCTTATACCAGTGCTATACGGGAAAGGACAAAAATGTTGCCAGGTATTTTATAATTTGTATTACAAATTTTGTAATTTTGTATTATCTTTTATAATTTACACTTTATTATCTTAATTCTTTGAATTTTTTTTCTTCTTCAATTATCAATCTTGACTTTTTAACACTTGCCCCATGTTAGGTCTTTGGTGGCAAAATTTTGGTAGTGATACACCAGATCTTAAGAAGTTTGCCACTAGGATCCTAAATCAAACTTGCAGCGCTTCAGGTTGCGAGCGCAATTGGAGCATGTTTGAGAAAATCCATTCCAAGAGGCGTAGTCGCTTGACACAAAAGTGCTTGAATGACCTCGTTTTTGTCCACTACAACCTTCGGCTTCGCAACAGGCAATTACTTGGTGAGACACTTTATAATCATTTATAATCTTAAATTTTAATCATTGGTTTAAACTTTAAAATTTTAAAGTTTAATTCACATTTTGAATGTATCTTGATTCTTGATGTTGACAAGTTTGGATCATTCAGCTATTTCCTTGGGCCAAGATGACTTGGAGGTAGAATTGAAACAGAATGGGGATCCTACAACTGTTGCTACATCTACTTGGATTCATTCAGAGGAGACTCCTCTTTTCAGTTCCGAGGACTTAGAGACCCTTGAGGGTCAAGCAGCAGGAGATGCGAGAGCATCTACTTCTTAGTTTTTCTTGCTATTTCGTATTTAGTATCTAGATTCTAGATTTTGGATCCTCGCTTTATGTATTTTTGGACTCATCTTATGGATGAGAGTTGATATATTTTGGACATCTTTTTGGATTATCATTTATGGACTCATCTTATGCATGAGAGTTGATATATTTTGGACATCTATGATTCTATTGATATCTTTTAGGCATCTATTGATATCTTGTAGTGTATGGACATGGTTGTTTTGCATATCTATAATTTTTTTTTTAATTCAAAATAGAGGTATATATCTAATTTTTTGTATTTGCCGATTTTTTCCTGATCCGATTCAAACTCTTCGCTCTTTTGCCTCGCCGATTTATTGCCGATTCCGAGTCTGGTAAGTATGCTATAAAATTCGGAAAGAAATTGATCATAAGATTTATTTTTATCCGAATACTTCAAAAAGACATCATGTAACTTGTAATGTCCGTTTTCGATTAGGCCTTGAGGCCCAAAACCGCTAACTTATGTGATTCCTGTGGGTTTGAGCGGTTACTGACAGTTAGGGAATCATCTAAGGACTGATGCCATCAATAGAAAATCTAGGGCATCATCATTAGGTCAAGAAGGGCCACCGGGGCCAAAGGCCACCTTCGTGCATGCCATCTAAGCATTATTTAATGATGCATGCACTCATTTAAGTCTCCATGCGCATGCATGCAAGTCAACTGCAAATTAGAAGATAAAGTGACCAAATTAGGTCAAAGATTAGGGTTTTCGCAGTTGAAAGTTATAAAAGGAGGATAAAGCGAAATGAGACTTCACTTTTGATGATTATTATTTTGGGAGCTGTTGAATAGCAGCACAGCGTGCAACACAACAGTTGGGGTTGGAGACAACGTCTTCAACTAGCGGGGTTTCGACAGTGAAATATCTGCCCTAGTCTCATTCAGTGTAAACCATACAGGTTCACCATTTTCTCTGACATTCATTCATAGTTATCCAGTATACGGTGGAGATTGTTGCAGGGACACGTGTGCAGCCGGAAGGGGGGTTTTCAGCCAGAAAGCCCTAATCATTTGCCGGGTCTTCAGATCTCAGTTTTACTTCGAAACTCAGGCACCATTCTCATGATTGGCATCTTACTCCGTTACCCGGTGATTATCAGATTCGACCGTCCGGAGCAGTTATCAACTATTTCGGGATCTGGGGGGCGTGAGCAGCTGTCTCTCTGGAACAATTTGCTAGCCTGCCTAGAGACCTCCAAAACTCCGCATGTACCAGGCATTCTCTACGGCACGGGAAGGCTATCAGTCCTGCAAATCAGCAGCTCCATTAGACACCTCCTTAACTGAAAACGTCACCCTTATTTGATCTGGGGTTCGTGCTGCTGGGGTTTTCACCGGAAGCAGAAGATATCGGTCCATCTCCGATTCAGTTCTTGATGCTTGCATACTCTCTCAGGAGCAGTCTAGCCATCTTATCAGTGGTAAGTGTTCATTCTATCTCACAAACCCTAACCCTAATTTTTGCTATAAAATAGGGATTTTTGCATGGCAGTTTGCATGCCCGGTTGTATCAACATATTTGCATAGGAATATAAAATATCGGGATTTGGGATATTACAGAACTCTTCCCACGATCCAATTAAATCAGCTTTTAAATTTCAGAACCAGATCCCAGCATCTCCAGCAAAGGATTTCGAAAATAACTTCATGACAACATCCTCATGCATGATTTCAAAATTATCAATGAAATTATGAAAAAATTCTAAATGGTTCTCTGCTGTGATATGGCCTTTTCTAGTAAACTGGGGAAGATACTCAACAAAGTAGGCAAGGTAAGGATGTAAGTGAGATGGCAGCCTAAGAGGTTTAAACATCTTCTGTCTGAGTCTAGACTGAGAATCTGTGAGTTGAAAATGAGGCTCAACAAGTTGTTCGCAAGTTTCGGCAGTGATGGTAGAAGGTAATGGATCAGTTTTATTCTCTATAAGATGAACAGAATAATCAGGTTCAAGGGATATGGGTATATGTATATCATGTTGCACATGTATTTCAAATGAATGAATAGGATCAACATCAATAAAATAAGAAGAATGCAGACTTTCTTCTTCCAAAGAGGGATATGTAATTGAAGGTTTATGATCATCAGAATAGACAAAATAAAAAATGATTCTTTTGACATGCAATGGGAAAGACAGGAAAAAACTGATGAATAAGAACAAAACCTCATGGAGGTGTTACCGACTAGGCTGCACCTAGTTGGACTTTCAGTGAGCCGCCAGTGATGAACAAGATACTTGTTCATATTCAGAGTTCAGAAGTCCTTTCAGGCCTCCATGACTGTTTTATTTTTTGTAACACATGTTTATACCCCCTTGGGGAAATTGTAAAAAACGTCCTAGCATTTAATTTTTTATAAAAGGCTCGGCTTCTCAGACTTAAGCATCAAGCCGACTAGCCCAGAGTGTTTTTTCCCTTGGTTATTATTGGTGGTTGAACAAACGACTATTAATTTCTGAGTTTTTCACTCACACCTACAAAGTTGGGGTAGTCATCTTGGTGTTTCGGCCTAGGGAGGTTATTGGAGCCTTTGTGTCGTTGTTTTTCACCATGCTAGGCATTCGAATTGAGTCGTATGAGCATGTACTAGGTCCCCCTAGAGTTTCGTCAATTTCCGCAAAATTTTTTTTTTTTTTTTTTCTTTCTGTTTTTTAAGATATTTTTAATGGTTTAATTAAAAAACTTTAGATTGTAATAAAAGTCAGATACGGAGTCCGTTTTTGACGTGGGGACACTCGTTTTCACACCCAGAGTGCCCACTTTACGCAAGGGACCACTTTCTACATTAGTCAGGAAGCCAGAGCACCCCGTGAGGCATTATTTGGGCTAAAAGTGCATAAAAATAGCATTTTAATGCTAACTCCGGACAAATCAGCACTGAAGTCAAATTCTAAAAAAGTCAAAATCAATTAAAAAATTGATTTGAGTGACATGGCAAGGGTCCCATGTGACTAGCAATTTATACATCAGCTCATATAAAACCAAGGCTAGGTTTTAAGGTAAGGTAATAAGTCAAAATAAAGGGTGACGTCAATGTAAGGAGGAGCTCACGCTAGCATAGTTTGGAAGACATCTGCTAGCACTAAAGATGTGGACCGCCATTCACATCACGTTAGAACCATTGTTTATTTTATAATCTGCCATACTTTGTTCTGATTTGGTTATATCGCAAATGAAGTGGTGACGTGAGCTTCATGGGTCATGAATATGGTGATGTGGGTTGCGCTAATCAAGAGTTGACCCCCTTTGTTATCCGCGGTGGCATTTAAACTTGGATTTATCTCCTTTATCACGCATTGGTTGAAGTTGGTGGGGTTCACGTGAGATGTGGTAGCTCGCAGATGGGCTGAACGTTTTGATTTAAGAGCTGGTGGAGTGGTGGCGAGTATTGGAGAGAGGTGGCACCTCCTTCACGGTGATCTTACTAAACAACTCAGATCGCTTCCCTTAATTTCGTGAACGCCATCAAAGACTGCGACTTATTCCTTGTTCATGCGGACTCCATCTCTCGTTTTGGATCCTCTCCTTGGTTTGGCTTTTTCTATATATGCTGGTCTCTTCTCCTTNAAAGTTTCTATTTCTAGTTTGCTTCAAAGGTACATTTAAAATTCTAGATCTAGTTACTTTTCCCTTTTTCCGCAAGTTTAAAAATTTTGAAAATTAAAAAAGCTTGTTGGAAGAGTTTTTTGTGCATTTTAAAGTTTGATCTCGCATTTTTGTGCTTGAGATTTGCTTGCCATTTCAAGAGGCAAGCAAAGATCCTAAGAAGGCAAGCTTTCTAGCTTGCTTCACTTAGTTGTTTTTTTTTTTTGTAATCAATTGTTACTTAGATTTTTTTTTGTAATTTTTTGTATGTTGTCCAAAGACACTTCCAAAGTGTTTTTGGGCATCTTTCACTGACATATGCTTGTTGTTTTTTAGCAGGCCCATAAAAAAAGAGAAGGAAACTCTGCCCGAAAATAGCTTTTTCGAACGTCTAGAGCTCCCAGGAGGCTTTCCCCTTAGCTAGGCCTATTTCCTTTGCATGCTGTAAGCCTTTGGATCCCAGATAACAAGGACCAAAGAGCATTCTCTGCTGAAGCATTGTAACCGATTAATAAAAGCAAGTTTGAGTAGGCTTGGTAGAGCCCGGTCCCCATCCCCCTTGGGGGATTTGTGTCGGTGTCCTTTTTCTGTTTTCTTATATGTTGGTAGCTTAGTTGTCTTTCTTTATCATTTCATGCTTTGTTTGAGTTTTGCAAAAGTAACTGAATACTTACCCACTGCGCTATACCGAAGTACCATAAGGGAAAAAATTTGAGCAGTGTAGTAATTAAAAACCAAAAACAATTTTGTTATGCACTGCTTAGTTAAAATAAACCCCTTTGCTTTCCCGAGTACAGGTTCGTGGATAAGGGCTTGCCCAATTACTGAATCTGGAAAGAGACTCCTGGGTTTTATCTTTTTTTTCTAAATTNACTCTACATTAGTGAGGTAACCTGTATTTGTTTTCATGCTTGCATATGTTTGGGATTAACTTGCTTTCGGAAGGAAATGGTATTTTTGTAAAGATAAAAGGTAATTCCTGTTAGGTTACTCTTTTATTGCAAGTCGAAAAAGACTATTTGATATATGTATGATTTCATGCTTGGATCTACATTGTTGTTGTAGTCTCTTTTGGTTTACATAGGTATATTTTAATCCCCATTGCTAGTGTTGATAATCTTTTGTAGGAAGCTAAAGCTGGAGTATTGATGAGCGAATGTGCTTTACCTTTCCTTCAGTAAAATTGGAAAATAAGCTTTGTCCCTCTGATCTCACCAAGGAGGCGTTTTCTGTCTTTTATTTCTTGCTCTACTCTGGGTTCTTTAACTTTTGATCCACAAATTTCTTAAAATTATCGTTCGGTTTCAAACGTTTCCATATTAGATCTAGCATCTAAAGTCATATCAAAGGTAGAGCTAATG
>LPNX011167312.1:11519-78849 GCA_001517045.1 Pseudotsuga menziesii | reverse complement strand
ACTAGATCTAATAGGAAAATCCACACAAGTAATTTTCTCGAGAACTCGGGAGGTTGCAAAGGGTAATCACTACAGAGTCAGGGGGCTACTCTAAACAGGTCTATCCTCACCCTGTTGGACACTTGGTATTACCGCTTTAACTCTCAGTTCGAAGGGACTTGACTTGTTGGGCCAAACCCACAATTTACCCATTCCTTAATCAATTCATTTAATAATTTAAAATTTACCAACCGAGACACTGCAATACTTTCATTGAGACTACACTAGCAACCCACATTTGCAAGCACTCTTTTCATTTCGGCACTGGTCTATTTTGTTCTTTTTGCATAAGTTAATCTCGCAATGTGTCATTGAATTTTGTGTATCTAATTTGAATTAAAGTGTTGCTAAGGTTAATCTTGTTGGCAGTAATTGGTAATTTTTTAATTCCATCCGTTCCATATTAAAACTCCTAGAATTAATTATTTCTCTCGTAGAGTAAAAACCCTAGATTTTACTTTTCATTAGGGTCCACCCCCCTTGGCTTTGCTAGGAGTTGGCCTAGACGGAGGAGCTGAGTATCAAGTGACAGCACTTGGCTCGAGCTTGCTGCCAAGGTCACACCCAGTGGCTTGAAGATTTCTGCCACGTTACCGGAGGTGCGAATTAGGCGACAACAGGAGGAAAGTGACAAGCTGATACCCAGTCTTTCCATTTGGCTTCTTCATTTTTCTATTAGCAAAATTCTCCTTGCAGTGGAATCTTTAATCGTGGAGTCGCTAGGCAGATGATTGCAGTCTATCTCTATGTTTTTCTCTTGTCTGCCATCAAGAGTCAGATCTGTGTCATTGTGGTTCTTCCCAGGGAAGATAATCTTCATTTCTGTCCCCGGCAACAGCGCCAAAGATGTTTGTGCTAGAAATTGTTCCTAGACTACAACAAGAACAAGCTAGAACAATCTCAAAACAAAAAACAAAATGTAATTGGTTTTTTGTAATTTTTTGGTTTGAAAATCCATCCACAAGAAAATAAATCATCAACAGACCAATACAAACACTAAATCATGAAAAGGCATGAAGGACTGAGGTAATAGGCATAAAGAATGAATATAAACCATAAATATATAAACATAGTACTGTTTCTGTCCACAACACATGAGCATTTGCATGAATAAAACCATTAAACAAGAAATGAAGTCATAAATTGTATGGTCAACCAGGCCATAAACAAAAACAATATATAAGATAAAAATGGCTTATATGTATATATAGATTGATCTCAGTCTTCAAATCACTTACATGAGAGTTATCTTGTAACAGTCTGAACATACATCCTCAAAAAACTCTAGCTCTAAAAGCCCTTCTTGCAATAAAAATCCAACCCTTAAATTGTATGTTTGTCTTCCTTTTATCATCACAAAGGTAGAGTAGTTCTATAGCTACCTTCTAGGTCGAGCTTTGAAGTAGTTACATCAATTAGTTACATGCTAACTCAAAATATTTAAAGACAATTAACCCAAAAATAGCAAATCGGACTATAGGAAATTTGACGAATTTTCTGAAAAATGGGTGTCACAAACGTCTCCATATCTCTTGATCCATGATAGCTTTACGAAAACTGAGAGATGTTTTTTTAAATGAGTCCATGAAGAACAAAAACATCTCTTGGTTTTTAAAAATTCCCCTTCAATTGATCGGAATACGTGCTGGAAATTTGTGACTAAAACATGAAACTATTAAATAATTCAAACCCTGAAAAATAGGCCACAAAGATGAATTTGAATCTCTCAAAGGATGATAGCTGTTGCAAAAATGAGATAGGTTTTTATGAATGAATCCATGATGAACAAAAACCTCTTTGGGATTTCTGAAATTCATCTACATTGCCTCGTAATCCATGCTCAATTACAATGACTAAAACAGAAAAAACAGAGCATAACTATGCACCTCTTTTTCTTCTTAAAGCCTTCTTAGCCACATTTCACTGTAATTTGGCTTTGTGTACTTCTTTTAGGAACTTTAACGATTTTCAACCTTCGTGTCTGCAAGAGTAAGACTCATAACGAAAACTAAAAATCGTAATATCCAAAACCACGATTTTCACAATGATTCATTCAACTTCATACATTTGTCATGATCTATGAAACTGGGTTATGTGCAAGTGTCATAATGTATTGAACAGGTTTCTGAATACTTCACATTATCTTTGATTGCAACGGCCACAATATACCCTTAATCCACCACTCTTCCAAATGATTCAGGATTCTTGCAGCGCCTTATTGTATAGATCCTGAACTCTGCTCTACAGGAATCTCCTTATGACATTTTTTAACAAAGAGCTCAAAACAGGGGTTATGCCTTGAATATATACCTTAGAATAAACTTTAATTTAAAAAGCATTTTCGGACTTTGAACGATATATAATATATAATAAGCCAAAAGAAAACTTAAGAAATAAAAGAAATAAATTAAAACGAACTATAACCTATAAAACAAACAAAATGCATTTTAAAATTATTAAAACTTAAAACAAACTCAAAATGAAAAGTAAATAAGGAATAAACCTTTGAAAAACAACAGACAAAGACTAGGAACAATTTTCAGTCTTAACACTTTTTAAAGTGCTAACATACAAATTCTAATTCAGTTATTTAAGTCTTCTTTTATATTTTCCCCTTAAATTTGATAGTTTATTCAATTTGGGGATGTTTGTGGATATCTCCTAAATGAGCCTGAAAAATGCATGTATTGTTAAACTTTTTTTATTTCTTCTGAAAGAAACCAAAGTGGGCTTTGAAAGACTGTCTGGGTCTGCTCTACATTATATACAGATTGGGATGTACAACATAAGTTCGAGTGTTCAAGGTAGCTAAGCAATGGAGCAGCTTGAAAGGTTTCAAATGGATTTTACATGGTTCTTTAGAATTTTGATTCTGTCTTTGCTTCATTTGACTATGTTTGACCTCTTGATCCGGTCTGTAATATATTAAGCATCACAGTTTTAGTGTTGCTTGGGTTCATGTCAAAATGAAAAACAATGTGATGGAGTTTGATTTCTTTTAAGTTTTAATGATCTTTTTATGAGAGGAGGACGAGATAGAGCTTGCTTATGTGGAGACCATATGCGTAGTTGGTGTTGAAAACCCTTGTTTAACAGCAAGCTGGTTTAATGAACAATTTCTATGAATTTCTTGAACAATTTAAACACACTGTAAACACTTAACAGGCTGTAAATAAACACATGCACATGACACAATTTGACACAGATATTTTTGGCAAAGTTGCCCTGGAAAAACCCCCACGGGGAAAACCAGTTTTGAGATGAGAGCTTTATTTCTTCAGTAAATGTACAAATCAGAAAATCAGAGATGAAGATCTAACTTATCTCCACCAGCAGAAGTTCTTTTCAGCATTAAATGCACAAACTGTCCTTCAAACCCTAACCTGGAATTTGACCTCCTTGGGAAAATCGACCTCCTTGAGCTCTCCTCTTCTCCTTCATCTGAAAAATGAAAAGTCAACTCACTTTTGCCTCCCTCACTCCTTTTTATAATTTCACAGTGAGAGTGAAATTCACATTTATTTATTTCTCATAAATAAATTCACTCACTTACTCACTTTATTAAAAGGTGACTTTAGTCATAAAGTCACATTTAAGTGACTTTAATGTGAGGGTCACATTTTCCCTCTTAAGTGACTCAGGCAAAATAAAGTCACTTAGGGAACTCCTGACTAGGTACAAAAATCAACAGTTGGAAGGGGTCAACCGTGTCTGATTCCAATGGTTGTGGGCTTGTCCATTCACCCTCTCTCATAATAGCATTGACTCATTTGTAAGAGAGAGAAAAAGGAAAGCATTTTACTCCAGCTTCTTTCGTAAACAAGCAGTGAGAGTTCTTACATTAATGATTGGTTCACTGTTGTTTCTGCAGCTTAGGTTGACATATAGTTTATGTGAATCACAAGAGAATTTAAACCTTAATGAAGAAGATACATAAAGAAAACAAATTTTTAAATTACTAGTGTTTACATAGCTGGATAGATGTGTAAAGTATCATAGGCCAATGCTCAAAACCCTATTATACGAAAAACGTTTTTGAAATAAGCTAGTCATGATGGGATAAACCTTCCGTTTTTATAAAGCTGGAATGCATACCTATAAAGAGAGAATTGGTTAGTAATGATGGAATATTCTTTCCATTTTTATTATGTTTGCATTTCATAGTTATAGGGGGGAATGGGATTCAATATACAGTTTATATTACACATTTGTTCTTTCTTTATTTTTACTTTTCTTTCTATTTTTCAAGTATTGGTTTATATCCAAATTTCAATATCTCCAGAAGTTTTTATTACCTATAAATTTATAGAATTTTACATGGTCACAACTCACATAGGCCGTTACTTGTTACATTATAATGATAATGACACCAATAGACGAATTTGTATGTTACTGTTAATGAAAAAGGCACAGAATGTTTGCAGATGGTTTTTGATCTATTCAATTTCTGAGTTTTATGCTCTAAACCCAGTTTTGGTGGCAGACAAATGACTACTGTGCCATCCCTCAACTATTAAAGGACCAGTTAGTTGAAAGATACCCTGGTGCCAGAAGGGCTTTTTTGAAGACAGGCGGTGAATTTCCCTTTCTCTCTAGAGCAGATGAAGTCAATTTACACCTCCAGGTATGCATTTAAAATTAAGGATGATTCATAAAATATGCGGCTTTATTTAGATGTTTACAATTATGATGCTTCTGTGTGACACTTAAAATGGTTTTGGCTGTGGAATAAAGAAAAAAATTCAGATTATATTATTCAGCTCCTAAGATAGACAATTGAACTTCACATGGAAATGGGGAAGAGCCAAGCACCGAATCACAGCAAAATCTTGAGTATGGGGAGGAGAAATCAGTAAGGAATAGATTGCTGAAATCAGATGTTAGCTAGTATGTTATTACATGAAAATAGATTGAGGCAACATTAATTGACACATTTGGTAGTTTCATATCCAGATGACTACTGGGGGCTTGAAAAATTAGATTCTAGAAATAATTATCTTCAAATGACAGGATGAGATTGTGCTTATATGCCTGTACCACATTGGAGTTTTTAAAAACGTCAAATACCAACATAGGCAATACAACTTGCCATGCTAAATATGTGAAGGTTGTTAGAAATAATGCCCATTTAATTATTTAGACTTAGATGTTGGTAGTTAGGAGTTAGTTTTATGATAAATGTTGGTGATAGGTTACAACTTACAACCTTATAATAAATATGAGTGTGTTACAGTGGTCAATAAATTAAGAGTGATTTAGTTTATTTCATAAGTTAATATATCTTATACTATTCAAAAGGTTATGGATTTTGTACATGGACTTATATAATTCAATCTTTATGTAATAAGAAGCGAATTTATCATATTCTTCTTTCCTTCATTCCTGTGTTTCAGCAACAGTATCCTGATGATTGCCAAGATACCTGATATCTCCCATCCCCCTTCTACTTGTTGATTTGATGAATTGGAGTCGCTGACATGCTGTTAACACTTCCTGTGAGTTGGACCCTGCGCATGTCTGACTCACTAGAAAGATGAATACCAACATGTTGGAGACGTGGGATGTAGAAAAGCACACTGAATATAGCAATGAAGGGATGTTTTGCCCCATTTCAAACATAATTTTTCACAAACACCCTAGTAGAGAAGGAGAATAAAGAATGAGATTGCTTGCATTTGGTGCCTCTAGAGGCAGCTATTATATTGTTGTGTTTATCATTTCACAAACAACAATGTTCTTTTACAGTCATCTTACCAAAATTATAGCCAAAATTTTATTTTTGATTTTGAATTTTAAATATATTTTTACATTTTATATATGGATTTTTAAATTCAAGCAACAGGTGATCTACACACTGCCATTGGCCATAACATCCTTATGTTCATCTATAGTCTAGTGTAGACAACATTGCAAAAAAAATTTACACTGTCAAGTCTGCAACTAAGGAGATACCACAGCTCATCTGTTGTTTATGGAGTCGCCTACGATCATGTGTAGATTTTCACCATATCAACACATGCACCACATGTTGCTCAGCTTCCCAAGCTCACACCAGCATAATTTGTACAAACTAAGGCTTCATGCACATATTGCACAAAGATCACACGACACTAATTTTATTCCATACATGACCAAGATTACATACCATGATAGAATTGGTAGTGGATATCATTAATTATAATTTATAAATTATATGTGATAAACACTGAACCTAATTCACTAAATAATCACACATCGTAGAAAAAGACTACTCATAGCACAATAATTGTTTATGTTCAACAAGAACAAATGAAGCTTAGGCCTCCATATGAATAGGTTATGATTGCTTATGATATGGACCCTAACTTGAGGTGTGGTATCCCTAGGGAGCATCCACTAGCACTAATGTGGTCAATAGTTGGTCACTAAGGGTGTATAATAAAATTTAAATCACTAGGGCCATTAGTGCCACAAGTCAAGGTTAGCCAAAATATCTTCAACAAAGAAGTGGGATGGGATATGCACTTTTGCATCTCTTCATTTGCTAAGTCAATTAGAACAGTGTCTTTATCCTATGAATTTTGGCATATCATATCCCTTAATTTGGCACCGCCCTTACAATCAAAATCCTGGCCCCCTTCTTAGATGGTGAATTTGCAGTTGTAAAGCATGAGGTTAACCATTAATTCATATCAATTAGATTAACAATAGGTTTAGGTGACGATCTTTCAGTTAAACCAATTGATGATATTGCTTGTTGTAGTTAGAAAATCCTTGGGGCAACCTTTCCCTACATAACCCCACTTCCTATAATAGGTTATAACTTAATTCTAGAGTCAAGGGGCATAATGGGCAGAGGACTAAGACACCACATATGATGGACCAATTGGTAATCCAATCAAAGTATTTCAAGGGGGGATCTCCAAGCATGTGCACCATTGGGATACCTGTCACTTGTGGACAATTGCTACAAAATGGAATGAAGATAAAGGAGACTCAATCCTGTTGAATTCAGTGACCACAGTTTGGCCCAATGTCTTAACTGATTTCGTTGCACTAGAGGTTGAGAAGGCCAAACCATAAGTGATGAGCTTAGCATTAGAGAGCTCATATTACCCAATGAATTGCTAAAAAATGTACATTAACGCCTACAATTGAATTCTTTGACTGAGATATCTTGTGAGGAGCAAGGACATATTTTACCCCCACAAGAGCCAACTTGTTTGGAAACAAGGTTTGTGACTTTATTAAATATAAGTGCAATAATCAACCCATTAAGCACCAAAAAATATTGTCCACTTGTGGTTGAAATTGTGGAGCTTGTAACCCACAACACATAGCTTAGAGAATAACCTTTACGTCTGTTACCACCTAGGTTGTAGTTGGTGGAGTTTTCAAGTGAGTTGGCAAAGTATGAACAAGTATACTTGTTCATTCTTCAGAGTTCAGAAGCTTGCCAGGCCTTTTCTGGGAAAAGTTTTCAATTTTCTTATACAACATGTTCATACCCCCTGGGGGGAGTTGTAATAAATGTGCTAGTGTGGTGAGGTATGTAGAATAGTCGGTCTCCTAGACTTAGACATCAAGCCGATTTGTGTAGAGTGTTTTTACCCTTGGTAATTATTTGTTGTTGAACAAACGACTAATAATTTCTGAGTTTTTCACTAACACCTCCAAAGTTGGGAGAGTCGTCTTGGTGGTCAAGACTTAGGAGGTTATTAGAGTCTATGTGTCAATGCTTATAAACATGCTAGACATTAATTTTGAATCGTATGGACATGTGCTAGGTCCACCTAGGTTTTTGTTCAATTTCGAGAAAAATAAATTTTCCTGCAAACTTAGGCCATTTTTTAATGGTTTAATTAAAAAAATTGTAAAAGGAATAAAAACTTGACCTGGAGACAAAATTTGGTGTGTGGATGTTCATTTTCACACTCATAGCGTCCTCTTTACCCTTGGACCCACTTGTCCTAGGTTTTGGGCGACCAAATCATCGCTTGGAGTGTTTTTGCTTAAAGGGGCATCAAAATGTCATTTTAATGTTAAAAATGCGACAAAATGACATAATCCAAAGTTAAGTGGGGACATGTCAAACATGTTTTTAAAAGTCAATGAAGGTGGCTAAGTTGTCACTAGTGAAAGGTGACTTGGAGTAAGTGATAAAGCGTGTGATTGAAGTCTTTTCTAAAAGTAACGAATCATCTCAAGTATGAAGGATGCGCCCACCATCTCTCGAATAGCGTTTTTGTCACATGTGAGGTGTTGACTTGATGTGTTGGAATTTACGTTTAATGAAGGGTGAGACATCCCTATAGTGAAGGTGTCACACTTTGGCTTAATGTGTGAGGTGGCAAGACCACACCAAGTGGAGAATTCACCCCCTCCTTGAAAGCTCACATGTGGGTATGGTGGCGTGTGTTAAATGGAGTGGTGAGGCATCCAAGAGAGGGCGCATCTCCTTATGGAGATGTGGTGACCTCTCCTTCCATCAACTCCCATTCAAACTCCAAGTCAACTCCATCATGATCCACGGATATCTTAGTCACTCGAGCTAACTCGACCTTCACTCCAAATGATGGATGTGCTCCCCATGGGTAGTTTTGGCTTTATAATGGAGTCTCTGCCTCTCTTCCAAACTAGTTTGGGTTGGAGTAGAGAGTGCATGCTATTGTAATTTGCTCATGCAGTTGGTATTTTGCTTGATAATAAAGAAGCTTTGAAGGTGTTGCCTCCTTTCACACACCTAGGGGGGAAACGTGGCAGAAATCTTCAAGCCACTTGGTGTGTCCTTGGGGGCAAGTCTCGAGTCAAGCGCATCACTTTGTTCTTGATTCCTTCGTTTAGGCCAACTCCTAATCGAAGCCATGGGGGGTAGACCCTATTAGTTTCTAAGGTTCTTAAAGCTTAGTGTGTTTGTGGATGAGTAAAATACTTAGGAGTTTAGAAAAAGATTGTACCAAGATGCTTGCAGATAGATTCGGAATAAAATTGAATAAAAGCACAACATATTAGATTAATATTTTGGTAACAAAATTATTAGAATAAATCGACACTAGAATTAAAATATGCAATAGAGATAAAACAGACCAGTGCCTTAAATGGAGTCACCGATGAAGGTAAAAATGTTGATAGTGTTGAAAGATTTGTTTTGCAAGTTCTCTTGGTAATTTTATTTTTTAGGATGTGAAGATGAGTGGATTATGCAGGTTAATTCTTGGTGTGGCCCACTCAATAAAATATCCTCAAGACTGAGCACTAAAGCAATTGTTCTTGGTCTCCAACGAGGTGAGGCATAACCTCATTAAGGCAGCCTCCTGAAACCTAAGATACAATCCTTCGTGACCTCCCGAATTTCTTGGAGAAGTGACTCTATGGATTTCCCTATTATGCCTATTGCTTAACCCCTTTCTCAGTGTGACAAGAATGTGGTCTAGAGTATATGAGGGTTTAGCGTGAGTTAATTTTAAGAGTTTTAAAGTTTGTTTCTTGATCAAAAAGGAAAAAATACCCCCAAGAGTCTCTTTCGATTCAAGTGAACCTCAATCGGGAAAGCAAGGAGGGGTTAATTATGCCGAAGGTGTTATTTAAGGGGTTGTTCCTCTTTGCACTCTTCGTTGTCTGTCGACAGCCTATGAGGAGTCGCCCCTTGTCCACAGTTAAACTAATCCGCCTGCTTTCACACTGTTAAATGCTAACTCGCTTTCATAGAGAATTTCAATCATAGAGAATTTCAAGCGTTAGGAGGAAGAGGCCGTGGCGCTGATTAATCTGATGCAGGAGATTTCAAGTGCAGATACTTGGAGAGCTGAGTCTTCTTCTCCAATGCGTTAGGAAAGCAACAGAGGAAGTCATGGCCGTTTCAGTTTATAATGGAAACAACAAACAGTGTTAGATAATGGATCGCAGTCACTGAAAGAGAATCCCAGCCAATCACTAAAAGAGCTGTTGAAATTTCCCTTGGACGGGATTGCTCCGAAGGCAAATTCATGGCGAATTTCTTTAACAGATCTACTTCAAACCTATAAATTTGTTGAAAATACATAGATGTAAATAGTTACTATGTTTGTGGAGAATGAAGGATAACAAACCCACTGCAAAATCATAAATAACACCACGACAAATTCAGAGTGAATTGATGTAAGTTCCCTCCGTAGTACCAAGAGAAGTTCCAGCATAAGTATCACCAGCATTCCAAGCATAATTCCCAGCATAATCAGCATTTTAAGCATAAGTTCCAAGAGCATCCTCGTAGCAGTTCCAAGAGCAACGTAACAACCAAGAGCATCATTCCAAGGAGCAGTTAAACCAACAGATTAACATATTTAATTATAGTAAGCAAAATTCTTTCCAGCACAAGGAGTCCCAACACTAGCATTTGGATCAACAGCCCCATAACAAACCCACCGCAAAATCATAAATAACGCCACGACAAATTCAGAGTGAATTGATGTAACTACACAAAATTGATGAGAAAACTACAAATCGCCTCCGAGAAAGTGTGTTCATGGTGTGCTAAGCTCTGCAAAATGATGGAATAGCCTACCTGAATGGAAATTGATGTAACTACACAAAATTGATGAGAAAACTGCAAATCACCTCAGAGAAAGCATATTCATGGTGTGCTAAGTTCTACAAAATGATGGAATAGCCTACCCATTACAAAAATAGACTCCATGGGTACAATTTTCATGATGAGAAGAGGACCGTTAAAGCGCAGGACATTATTGCAGGAAGATTTGTAGATATTGAGGTCCAAGAGAGGAAAACGGATAAAACATCATTTGGGTGTTTAAACCCTGCGCATCAATACGAAAATACCCATATAATTCGCTCATTAGAATTAGCCAGGCATTAGAGACCTCCCAACTGTAAATTCATGCGGGAAAACTAAATGTTAAAGGGCAAAAGAAAGATACAGGGAGATTCAAAACCTAGATTAGCCAGGCATTAGAGACCTCCCAACTGTAAATTCATGGGGGCAAACTAAATGTTAAAGGGCAAAAGACAGATACAAGGAGATTCAAAACCTAGAATCATGGAGTTACCAGCTCGTCCTAAACCCGGCGATTCAAAACCTGGAATCATGGAGTTACCAGCGCGTCCTAAACCCTGTGAGGCGAAGGGACTGCCTTTCGATCATGTTTTCAGCAACTAATTCCGGAGAAAATCGTATCAGATTGAACGATTTATGTAGTGCAGAGTTTTGATGGAAACAACTCATTCCGGTCGTATGGGATTGAATGATTTATGTAGAGCGGAGTTTTGAAAGCTCACTTTTTAATTATGGGTTTCAAAATATTTTATATTTGGATTTATTAGGGAGAACGACATCTGTCACTCTCGGACGATTGAGGTGGGTGCAAAGCAGATCCGCTTGGAAGACCCAGATTTATTGGGCAAATCCACTTAGTTGTTGTTTTAGTCTTCCAGGATATTTTACTCGTCGACTGAGATGGATAGTACAAAGACAGGCGTGATTGCTTTTTTTGATGTTGATGGGACTCTCACCCCTGCAAGAAAGGTTGTCTCCCCAGAGATGTTAGAATTTATGCAATATTTGCGTAAGGATGTAGCAGTGGAAGTTGTAGGTGGCTCAGATCTTGCAAAGATAACTGAGCAGCTTGGAAAAACTGTTATCTCTGACTATGATTATGTATTTTCAGAGAATGGCCTTGTTGCTCACAAAGGTAGAAAAATGATTGGTAATCAGAGCTTTAAAGCACTCCTTGGAGATGAAAAACTGAAGGAGTTCATCAATTTTACACTTCATTACATTGTTGACTTAGATATCCCGGTAACAAGGGGAACTTTCATAGAGTTCAGGAGTGGAATGCTTAATGTGTCACCTATTGGGAGGAACTGTAGTCAAGAAGAAAGAGACGAGTTTGAGTGTTATGATAAGGTTCATGGCATACGTACAAAAATGGTTGAAGTGCTTCGTGAAAAGTTTGCATCTCTAAATGTGACCTATTTGATTGGAGGACAAATCAGCTTTGATGTTTTTCCTCAGGGCTGGGATAAAACATATTGCTTGAGATATGTAGAGAATGACTTTCAAGATATCCATTTCTTTGGAGACAAAACCTACAAGGGTGGCAATGATCATGAAATCTTTGTATCTGCAAATACAATTGGACATATAGTAACAAGTCCCGAGGATACACTCAAATAGTGCACAAAGCTTTTTTTCAATGATCCAAGTTTAAACCCCAGTGGGCATAGAGCCTAAGATTATAAGTTGATGGATCATCGACCGTTCAATGAGGAACAAGTGCTTGTTGTTTGAACAGGGATTAAAGGACAAACTTTTTGTGGATATATTTTCAATATATGATACATGTAATCTGTATTTTTGGCTAAAACTTGTTTTGATTTATCAGTGGATACTTTACCAAATGTAAAACCTTATAAAAAGTTTTGTGATACTGTTGAAACATTTTATTATTTTTTTGTTGACAATTTATGGGGTACTTTATCTACCTTTGCTTTTTTTCAATGATCCAAGTTTAAACCCCAGTGGGCATAGAGCCTAAGATTATAAGTTGATTGATCATCGACCGTTCAATGAGGAACAAGTGCTTGTTGTTTGAACAGGGATTAAAGGACAAACCTTTTGTGGATATATTTCCGATATATGATATATGTAATCTGTATTTTTGGCTAAAACTTGGTTTGATTTATCAGTGGATACTTTACCAAATGTAAAACCTTATAAAAAGTTTTGTGATACTGTTGAAACATTTTATTATTTTTTTGTTGACCATTTATGGGGTACTTTATCTACCTTTTATACATATGCGAATGTAATTTTGTTCATATCTGAAATAAAATTATGATTTTTTCCTTGGAAAAAAAAATAGATTTTGGTTTGCCAGAGGTATGGCAGCATTGTAACAGAGGTACGATAGCATTGTCAAGGCATTGTAAGTGTCACAATAGATTTTGATTTGCCAGAGGTATGGCAGCATTGTAATAGAGAGGTATGGCAGCATTGTAATAGAGAGGTATGGCAGCATTTTAATAGAGGTACGATAGCATTGTCAAGGCATTGTAAGTGTTGTTGAGAATTAACGTTAGCTGGGTGGAAGTGATATAACCAATATAAATATAGAAGCAAAGAGGGTAGGAAACCAATATAAAATAGAGAGGCATAGTGCATATAAAGTAGACTCGCCTTGTATGCCATAGTCTTTGTATTTTTTGTTGTTAGTAATTGTGGATAGCTATTTATTGGTTAATGCTTCCTACCAATGAAGATTTGGTTTGCCAAACATAATGGCAGATTAAACCAAAACATATAATTTAAATGGTCATAACATAAACTTCAAAGAAAACAACCACTTAAAGAACTATGAGGGAAACTGAATGAATGGTACCACCCAATAAAGCTTATTTTAACTTATTTTCCTAGACTTGCTTCCATCACATAAACTTATATTATATACACAACTTTCTCTCATTTTTTAAACATATCGAAGTTCTCTTCGGTGTTTCATTTCCCTCGCTTTGGGGGTATGCTAGTTTTAAAAGAGATTGTTGAACAAAACTAAAAAAAAAACAAATGTTTTCTAATTACTACACCACGGATGTGGTGGGTTAGTATTCGAATTACTTTGCTTAAATGAATAATATTGATTGTTTCGAAGTATACGACATGCTAAAGAAAAAAAGGAAAAAACTAACGAAAATCACATCAACGTGAATCCCCCCTGTGGGGATGGGGAATGGGCTCTTAGGATCCTACTGATCACTTTTATTACGGTATTTACAATGCTTGAGGTGGATGCCAATGGTCCTTACAGATCTGGATCCAAAGGCTTACATGTTTTTTAGAAATGAAGCAAGAAAGAGGAATGTTGCTCTGGAAGGCTTTGGATGACCTAAATCTTCAAATTTTCGGCAGCACTTCTCCCTGTCTTGTCAATAAAAGAGAAAAACCAGCCACCTATCCTGCACCAAATGTGCTAAATATAAAGTTAAAAGCATAAAATAGTTAAGTATTGAATGATTGAAAAATATGCACAAGTACTTAACAATACTAGATCTATTCTAAGAATGATGCTTTACAATTCTAGATCTAGGAACATGCTTAAAAAGATTAGCCTTTAGATATTCTTTGAAAGAGAAACTAAACTACTTAAGCATGTGAGTAACTGTAACCAAAGGAGAAAGTTTGATTTAAAACTGAGGGAGACAGAGAGAGAAGGAAAGAGCTCAAGCCTAGAAATGCTTGGGCTATGGAGTCGGTTGGTGGAGAGCGGAGGGACTATGCCTCTTCAACAATGAGTTCTTGGAGAATGAGAGAAGCAAGCAAGATCTCACACAAATCCAACAGAAGTACCTGTAAAACACCTTCACACTTGCCAAGAGACTTGTCAAATCCAAACTCATGCTAAAGACAAGAAGAGCATACCCATAAGCAAATCAGCATGCAAATTCTAAATCTTGAACATAAATTAATTAAGAGAGCAAAGAAACTACTTCACTAACTCATACCGACTAGTACTAATCCTTCAATGAGGCTAGATTTGACAAGGAATAACAAATACATAAAAGAAATTCTACAGATTACCTTAGCAACAACATGAGACAATGATCATCCAACACTTGATCCTTGCACCACATGAGACCTCCAAAGCCTTTTATTATTCCAAACAATAATTCAATACAATACAACTAGAGCAGACCTTTGGTCCTCTGACCATGAGAAACAATGAACAAGGAGCTTGCTTAAATGGAAAAATGAGTGAGGAGGGGAGGGATCCACCACTTGAGATGAAGTCGGAGTTCACGAGCGATTTGCATGGAGTGACTTAAGGGATAACTTGAATTTGAGTGAAGTGATTACTATGGAGGAGGCGCCACCTCCCATGAGCCAGGCGACCTCACTCCAACTACTCGCCACTTCCTTCTTGCCAATACAACCACCCATGCGAGTTTCAAACAACCACTCGCTAATTGGTGTCACCTCCCATGCCATATGATTCGTAACTCTTTAACATTATCCAAATTTAAATGCTTATCGTTTGGAAATGGTTGCATGACCGTGGGGGACCCATTTGCCATACCCCATACATTAAACAAATCAAATTTGACTTTTTGTTTGTTTGTTTTGTTTTTTGTTGACTAGGGGAATCACCAATTGGGGCTGGGCTGGTACTCTTGTGACACGGGGTCTAGGGATCCATTCCTGCTACCACTATACCCCTAGGTGCCCCACACCCGCCCGCAAGACTTGGGACATAGATAAACCCGGGTGGGATTTGATCTTGTGGCCTCCTTTACAACAAGTGACTTCATATCAAGCGACGCCAATGAGCCACACCCGTTCGGTCTAAACCAAATTTGACCTTTTCAAACCTGTCCTTTAGTGCCAATTTGTTGCATGATTAACATTAAAATGACATTTTGTAGCTCCCTTAGAAAAATAATGCTTTATGAGATGTTTTAGCCCCCCGAAACATAGGAAAATTGGCCTATGGGGTATAGAGGATGTTTTGAGTGTGAAAACGAGCACCCCCACACCAAAAACGGACTTCGGACCCATCTTCTATGCCATTTACAATTTTTTTAATTAAACCATTAAAAATTGGCCTAATTTTGCAGGCAAATTAATTTTTCTCGGAATTCAACATAAACCTAGGGGACCTAACACATGTCCATACAATTCAATTTGAATGCCTAACATGTTTATAAACATTGACACAGAGGCTCTAATAACCAATGTTCCACGAGGACGCGTCCCGAAGGGTTGGGGACGCGTTTCGGCGTTTCTCGCGTCTTGGGGACTCCGAAACTCCATGCGAAACTTGGTGAGACGCAGCGCGAAACGTTTTGGTGGGTGGCGAAACTTGACGAAACTTGGGGGGACTTCCTGGCGTCTCGCCCAAAATTTCGAAACTTCGTCGAGACTTGTGGGCGTCCCGCTCGAAACTCCGAAACTTCCTCAGGATATTTTCGAATTTTCTTAACCTACATTTAAAAAAATAAAAATGAAACAAGATTTAAATTAAATAAATCATTAATGAAAACTTATATATTAAAATTTAAAATTTAAAACATAAAAAAACAAAATATTAAAAATTAAAAACTAAATCTAATTTCTAACCTAATCCTAAGCTATCGAGATTAACTCTTTAATATTTATTTATGATTTCGTTTGGCATTACAAACTTACAAAGCTATTGAGAGAAATTCACTAATTTCTAACCTAATCGTAAGCTATCGAGATCAATTCACTAATTTGCATGGGATGGTTTGTTATTGTTGGGATTTATATTTTTCATATTTTTATAATTTTTATGACTATCACGTCCCACTGTCCCACCGTCCCCCCTGAATTTCTCTAAAATTTGGGGGTGGTCTCCACATGTCTCGAATGTATGTCTCCCCGCTCCTGCGTCCCGGAACTTTGGAGGAACATTGCTAATAATCTCTTAAGGCCTAACCACCAAGATGACTACCCCAACTTTGGAGGTGTGAGTGAAAAACTCAGAAATTATTAGTCGTTTGTTCAACAACAAATAATTACCAAGGGAAAAAACACTTTGGGCTAGTCGTCTTGATGTCTAAGTCTAGGAAGTCGAGTCTTTTATAAAATTGACCATGCTAGCACATTTTTTACAATTTCCATAAGGAGGTATGAACATGTGTTACAATTTTTTTTAAATCCCAAATAAAGCCTAGCAGACTTTTGAACTCTGATGAATGAACAAGTGTGTTTTTTTTCAGACTTTGTAGGCTCGCCTGAAAGTCCAACTAGGTGCATATTAATTCATAACAGGTGGCTAATGGTGTGTTGTTTTGGTGTGTGGACCAAAATTGTTACATTTTCATGAGGTAACTGGTTTCTTTCTTGCAAATTTTGCTTACTCTAGATATAGATCTTGCCTCATCAAGATTCCTCTGAACAAGTACGAATAGGAATTGTAAGTAAGTTCACTTTTGTTTCTATTTTTTCATGTATTCTTAAGGATCAAAGATTTGCATGTCAAATAAACTTGTTTCCATGTTATTTTAGTCTCTTTTTATATATGTTTTCACGATCTCTCGAGTATGCAAGTTTGTGATTGAGTTTCCGGGTATCTAGCTTGGAGGAGGCATGGATCTTGTTTGACTCCACTCAATCTCCAACAATCTCCAATAACATAGTCCTTCGGCATCCCACTGCGAAGTCTTTGAGGAAATCTTCCGCGGCAACAAGCTCTTTTCCCTCTCTTTCTCTTTAAAAAAAATTAATTTCTCCCTTGGTTACATTCCCTGCTTATGTAGATCTATCTCGTTTAAAGTTAAATATTTCTTTAGATCCCGTATGCAAATGTTTTAAACCTTAGCTCTCAAAGTTCTTCAAAAGTCTTATTTGTTCAAGTAGATTTGGCTTAGGAAGGCTTCCCTTTCGCAAGTATTGTTAAGTAGATTTTTGAGCTTGCTTAAAGTAGGTTTTCCTTGAAGTTTAAAGTCAATTTTGCAATCAAGTGCACATCATATTGGCTGCTCCAAAAGCAAGCCAAGATCCCAAGGAAAGCTTGCTTTTCTTGGTTAATTTACGCATTTTTATCATAGTTTTGACTTGGATAATTTTTAGAACTTTTTTTTGTGGATGTTCAAAGACACTCTTAAAGTGTTTTTGAGCATCTTTTAGGATTAATAGCTTGCTATTTTTGCAGGTTAGGCGATAGAAGAGAAGGAGGTGCTGGTCGTTTTTCAAAGATTTGAGCCATTCAAAGCTTCCCGGGGCTCCCTTTCTTGCTTATAGTCAATTTTTGACCTTTTGTAAGCCTTTAGATCCCATATAACAAGGACCAAAGTGATTTCTCTTTTATCGTGTTGTAATAAGCATCAATAAAAAATTCCAAGTAGGCTCTTCAGAGCCCATTCCCCATCCCCTTAGGGGGGATTTGCATTTGTGTTATTTTTGTACTTTTTCTAGTTTTTGTTTAGACTAGTTTATTTTTGCAGATCTATATACTTCGATAAGTCTATTTTTGATATATCTTTCCTTGTTTAAAGTAAACGAATACTAACCCACTACTACAGTATTGTAGTAATTAGACAACTTCTACTTTTCAGTTTTTCTTTTCATGCTAAGGGCTTTCTCGAGTACGATTCATAGACAAGGGATTTCCCAAGTACCGAACCTGGAAAGAGACTCTTGTGTTTTATCTTTCTTATAAAAAAAATTCGCCATAAAATTCTTAAAACTTTACCAAGGCTCCGTTGTGTATGCTTTGCACCATTGTAGTTCAACCGACCAGTTGGATGCATCAAAAGCAACATGAGTGACTAGTTTAATTAGTCTCATTTTGAATGAACATCCCAAGGAGAAAATCCAAACGCCTTGTTTTAATCTCTTTTGGGGAAAGTTCACAAAGGAAGCGAGAACCACTGGGTAGTGACCTCGAGATATCGTCAGGCTATACCCTCATTTGGTGTAGTGTTGGACACCTCCCAGAGACTCCGATGCTGCCCACGTTTCTTCGTGTGGAGCCATATTTGATAAAGGTTTTGGACATACTCCTCGTACCATCAGGTATATTTGGAGGCCCCCTCCCCTTTTTTTAATCCCCTCATCTCATCACTAATTTAAAACTAACCAAGAACAATTGCAACACATCTTCAACACTACTATTTTGTGACTCCATTTTCAGCATTGGTCTCTTATTCTGTATCGTACAATCATTTGCTTCAAGTTCATTCATGTGTTGATTGATTATAATTTCATGTTGTGGGATTAAATTGTTGTTGTAATATCTGGTTTCAGTATTTACCTTCTAAAATCTCTTAAATAACTCATTCATTTAAACTACTACCACTAAAACTTAATCAGCCTTAGCAACCAAATAGGGTCTTCCCCCCTTGGCTTCGTTAGGAGTTTGACTAAACGGAGGAGTCAAGATCAAGTGACAGTACTTGACTCGAGACTTGCCCCCAAGGATGCACTTAGTGGCTTGAAGATTTTTGCCACGACAACCCAAACCCCCCCGGGTGCGTGAAAGGCGACAGCAAGGTCCTGTTTAGTGTTATCAGAATTGTACCAATCAAACCAGCATGGCCCAAAATTCTGAACCGGATCGAAATCAAGAAAAAGAAACAGACCAAAAAGTAGGCAGACCAACAAATAAATAAAATATTCAAACTTTGAATATATATATATATATATATATATATGTGTGTGTGTGTGTGTGTGCATCCATAAGAATCCAAACAATTATACACAAATATACAAAGTTTTCATGTATTTATATAAAGTAAGGGTGCATATAACCAAAACCACATCAATTGCAATCTCTATCTAACTCCAAATACATATACAAAGAGGGGCTCTAAATGGCCTCTAGAGTCCAAAAAACTTCAAAACATCACGCTACCACAAAAACTACATATCATCAAAATGATTTCTTATATTGGGATCCTCTTTAGTCAATAAGACCTTGTGCCCCCCACCTCTGGGCTTTAGCCCTTGCCTCTAACTCGAATCTCAGAGTTGATTCTCCAAGGACATTAATCGACACCCTACAATTTTGATGAAACCTCATAATCCAAGCATTAATAAAAGGTAGAAAAAACTTTGCATGCGTAATAAGTAATTTTTATTGAGTGAAGGGTACATTTTTAGTAAGGTCATGATAAAGGAGTTAAACAATCAACACCACCAACATCAAGGTACATAGAGGGGTTGATGTGCTTGATTAAATGCATTGCCCTGCTGCCAATGGGAATCCATAGATCCGATAGGGATTACCTATTCCTCCAACCATTAATTGTTTTGTTATGATAGCATAGGGAATTTTGGTCTCAGGATAAGACATTGCTCAATTGGACTTCTTCCTGATTATTGACAGTTAACCATGGGGATTGGCATTTAATCAAGCGCATCAACTCCTCTATGTACCTCAATGTTGGTGGTGCTAATTGTTTAACTCCTTTGTTATGACCTTAGTAAAAATGTACCCTTCACTCAAGAAAAATTACTTTTGAGCTATGTTGCACAAGTTTTCGGAACGCAAGAACGTAGGGAACGTGGGTATGAGTATTAGATACATCTAGAAGTTTCCTCCAAATTTGCAGGAAACGACAGGTTGGGAATGACAATAATATATATTAAAAAAGTAAAAAAATAAAATAATTAGAAACGCATGAGAAGTGAAGAAACATAGAGAAGTAAAAAACATTAGCACAAACCATATGACTTAGTTTATCCCTTATATTATGGTTGTATCTAGAACCTCTTAGTAGATGGAAATGGCAATAAAATCAAGATTACCATCCATGCCATTGATTATATAAGATATATCTTTTTAAAGTGGAAACTTTTAAAAGTTCTAAAAGAGGAGATTTTCTTTAATTATTGATTAGCGATAACTGCAATTCAACATAGGGACTAGTGAATGCTTTATCCTGGGCAATATATAGAATGTGCACCAACTCGATAAGGTAGTACGAAATGGACTTTTATTGCAACTTAGTTTTCTAGATAAAAAATTCTAAGTCAACCATGTATATATATGGTCACAAGGAAATAGGAATGTCGTTAACAACCCATGTGGCAATCATGAATGTGTGGAAGCTCCTGCTGAAGGAAACACGCAAGATAAAGTTTCCAAGTTCTCGATTTTAGAGGGTAAAAAATACCCAATAAGTTCCCAACCATCTGGAACGGTTCCTGCTAGATTTGGAAAGTTTAGTACAAGTTCCCAAGCTCCTTGGAACGGCGGAACTTTTGGAACGAGTTTCCTAATAGTAAAGAACATCTCCCATGCTACATAGCTTGTTAGGGATGCGAAGTTTTTTCTAACTTTTTTTAATGCTTGGATTAGGAGGTTTCATCAAAATTGTAGGGTGTTGACTAATGTCCTTGGAGGATCAACTTTGAAATTGGAGGTAGAGACAAGTGCTAGATCCTAGAGATGGGGGGGCACAGGGTGCTATTGACGACTATTATCCCAATATATGCAGTGGTTTTGATGATATGTATTTTTTAGTTATAGCATGAAGTTTTGAAGTTTTTTGCACTCTAAAGGTCACATTAGAGGAAATTTCAACTCAAAATGGGCCTTTTAACCCTCATTCAAATTCCATGTCATCATGTGTTACCCAATGAAATTTCTTTAAATTTGAAATACCGTATAGGTCTTAAACACTTTTTTAATATAAATTTAGGGATAGGTATCATAAAAAAAACTACTTTTTTTGTTCATATTTCGACATCTCTCTGTGTGTTTCTACTCAAATTTCGATCGAGAGAGCTCGTTGGATGCAGAATTAAATTCCGCATCCAACGAGTACCCACTCGGCATACTTTTGACATCATCATCATGTTTTTTCAAGTATTTATTGTTTTTGGGGTAGCAGGGTCCATCAAAAGTATGCCAAGTGGGTACTCGTTGGATGCAGAATTTAATTCCGCATCCAACGTCATCATCACGTTTTTTTAGGTATTTATTGTTTTTGGGGTAGCGGGGTACTTCAAAAGTATGCCGAGTGGGTACTCGTTGGATGCGGAATTTAATTTTGCATCCAACGAGCTCTCTTGATTGAAATTTGAGTAGAAACACAGGGAGATATGTCGAAATACGAACAAAAAAAGTAGTTTTTTCCTTTTCTTCCTCCAAAATTAATAAATATTATTTTATTACTTTAACTATTATTTTATTATTTTCTTTAGGAGGCCCATTTTGAGTTGAAATTTCCTTTAATTTAGGAGCTTTTATGTATTTCAGGTCAGTTATGGATTGCACTCGATGTGATTTTAGTTATATGCACCCTTACATTCTTTATACATGAGAAAATTTGCATATTTTTGTATAATTGTTTGGATTCTTATGGACATACATGAATATATATATATATATATTTTCAAAATTTGAATATTTTATGAATTTTTTGGTTCAGATTTTTGGGCTTTGTTAGTTCAATGATCAATACAGTATTGATAACATTGTCGGTGTTATCAGAACTAGTTCAGTTTCAAAAAAAAACTGTTTGTTCAACTGGTTTAGGTCCCCAACCAGTTCGAACTGCCACCCTAAACCAGAAATGGGCGGTTTCGTCAGTACAAAACCACCTTTCTTCACTTGACCTGATGGTTCCATATAGCGCCATACAGGCGTGGCTGTGATCCAAAAAAAACAATTTGTAAAAAAAAAAACCAAAAAAAGCTACTATAATAGAAAAAACCTAACCTAATCTAAACAATAATCATCAGTAACATTAAATGGTAATATTAAATTCTTAAAGTAAAAGTGACATGCTCCTTATCTTGGAATCAATCAATCATTAATTCCACCGCTATAGGTTTTGAATCAATATCCAACTAAGGTCCTTCGCATATTTATCTTATTAGATAAATAAATATATATTTTATAATTGAATTGATGATGATATGAATACATAGTCTCTCGACATATATATATATATATATATATATATATAGTACATAATAGTGAAGAGTTACGTCTCTTCTCATGTCGTTGTTGCATTTAGCATATATAATATTAAATAATTAATTACTTAATCTAATTTATTATTTTATTTACATATTATTCTATTTGGTATGTTACAAGTCATCCCTCCTTGGAATGCTTCGTCCTCGAAGTATTGTTATGAATATATTTCATGCATTTCTTAGGGTCTTCATAAGGATCTTTTGATTTTTTTTCCGCTTTCGATATTTGTACAACGAGTCTTGTATGCTACAATTTCCATGATTGTGGCATTGAAATGGTACTCGGAAAAGTTGTCTTTTTTGAATCTTTGTTTTGATATTTACAAAATGAAGTTGTGTCAACCTATTGATCTTAGATATTTTGGCATGTATGGGTATGCCATGACTCTTTATTTGACATATGGTTTCTTCACTGATGAGCGATTGATTTTCTGGGTTTTCTTCTTTTTTGTCTTTGTGATTAGGAACACTTCCACTTCCTTTATTTCTATGATGATAATCCTCTACCTTTTTTTTCTTTTTCACAATTGTTACTGGTATCATCTTTATATTCAACATTATAATGTTGGATATCTTCATCCTCTTTACAATCATTGTCGACATCATGTTTATTCATGTCTGACGTATCTAACTCTTTGTCTTTGTTATTGTTATTCTCAACTAGTACTTCTTCAGGGTTATTAAAATGTTGAACTATATGTTTGTTTTCTTTATTGTCATTCACAACAACCTCTTTTGTAGATTCATTTTGGTCTTCCACATTCTGAATTCTATGCATGTCCTTTTTACCTTTCTTTTCTTTGTCCTTGCTATCCTCTTCTTGATTATGTCCTTGGTTTTGGTTTGCATCCTTGGAATAGCTTCCGATTTGTCCTTGTTCTGGAGCTTCATTAGCCATTCTTAATGATTTTGTAGTTGTGTAGACAGGACCATTCATGTAATTATTTTTGTTCCTTGAATGAAATTGTAACAAATTTCTGGCATATGTGTATGTTTATGGCTAGGTATTGCTTTTTTCTTCTTGTATTTCGAATGGTGGCTCATTTATAACATATGTATATGTTTATGTCTAGGCATTGCTTTTTGTGTCTGATGTATCTAACTCTTTGTCTTTGTTATTGTTATTCTCAACTAGTACTTCTTCAGGGTTATTAAAATGTTGAACTATATGTTTGTTTTTTTTATTGTCATTCACAACAACCTCTTTTCTAGATTCATTTTGGTCTTCCACATTCTGAATTCTATGCATGTCCTTTTTATCTTTCTTTTCTTCGTCCTTGCTATCCTTTTCCTGATTATGTCCTTGGTTTTGGTTTGCATCCTTGGAATAGCTTCTGATTTGTCCTTGTTCTGGAGCTTCACTAGCCATTCTTAACGATTTTGTAGTTGTGTAGACAGGACCATTCATGTAATTATTTTTTGTTCCTTGAATGAAATTGCAACAAATTTCTGGCATATGTTTATGTTTATGGATAGGTATTGCTTTTTTCTTCTTGTATTTTGAATGGTGGCTCATTTATAACATATGTATATGTTTATGTCTCGGCATTGCTTTTTGCGTCTTGTATTTCGAATGGAGTTTCTTATCCTTTCTTGCGTTTGATGCCCTGAACTTTCTGTGAGGGGGAATGTAAGGTGTCAATGTATGTGATTTTCGTACTTTTGTTGTCGTGGATGCAAAATTAGTTTCCAACTCTTCCTTCCTTGAAAATTCAAGGGTCGTAATCACTTCTTCTGTGGTAGGTGTAGTAGCAGTTCCATGCTCTTCTTTATTTGAAAATTCAAGGGTCATAATCGCTTCAACTGTTGCAGGTACAGTAGCAGTTTCCTAGTCTTCTTTACTTGAGATTTCGGAGACCACAACTGCTTCTTCTTCTTCTTCTTCTTCCTTCCTCTTAGATATTTTTTCTTTTATTTCTAATAGCATTGTTTTCAGTTCTACATAAAATTCCTTTTCTTCATGCAATCTTCTTTCTATTTCTTCGATTCTAGATTCTTCATATTTTTTATCTCTTTTAGATTTTTGGAACGAGCTAATAATGATCTTATTAAATGAGGGAAACATGGTGATCCGAAGAAGAATTTTTGTATAGCCTCAAAAATTATTTGTAGAATTTTAACTATTAAAATATTAATTATAATAATAATTTATTTTTAATATCGTAATAATAATATTATTATAAAATTTTAATTGTTTTTAGAAATATATATATATATAATAATAAAAATAATAATTTTTTATTATTATATTATTTTGGGAGGGAGGCTTTAAATATTAAAATAATAATTATGATCAATAATAATAATATATTTTCTAATATTTATATTGTTTTGGATGGGAGTATGGAGATGGGAGATATTTGTGAAGAGAGATTGGAGATGGTAGAATTAGAAAATAAAACCATAGGCTAGTTTTATAAAACCATGGACTGTTTTTATAAAGCCATGAACTGGTTTGTTGATGGCTTTTCTTTTTTTACTTTTTACTTTATTTTATTTATGTTTCCTTCTTTTTTCCTTTTCCCTTTTTTATTCTTATTTTTTTATTTTTCTACTCTCCCACATTACAAGAGCAAAACCGCTCTAATACCGCTTAGATAAATAAATATATAATTTTTTATAATTGAATTGATGATGATATGAATACATAGTCTCTCGACATATATATAGTACATAATAGTGAAGAGTTACGTCTCTTCTTATGCCGTTATTGCATTTAGCATATATAATATTTATTTAATAATTACTTTATCTAATTTATTATTTTATTTACATGTTATTTTATTTGATATGTTATAGCTTCCTGCTGAAGCTTGAAATCACTCCAAAACAAGGAAGAAATCAATAATAACCTGTCAAATCTCAATATTTTTTGAAGTCATGATCGGACAAAAATATTATGGCACCACATCAAGAGTAGATCATTCTATCTTGCAAATCTAATCACATCTCCAACAAGACTAGGACAAGTGGATCAGATTTATCAAAAGGACGAGATAAAATCTGCTTACATCTAAACCTAGTGGAAAAAATCGTCGATTTTTTGGCGATGTCCTGAAAAATCGTGATTTTTTTTGGCTGTCGATTTTTCGCCCCGAAAAAATCGCGATTTTTTCAAAAAATCGGACATCGCGAAAAATCGGGAAAAATCGGCAAACATCGGGAAAAATCGGGAAATAGGGGAAAAAATCGGTATGGAAATTTTGACCCTATTGAAGTACAAAATTTGCATTTTTTAATGCTTGCCGCGGTTTGCCGATTTTTTTGCCGATGTTGCCGAGAAGATGTTTTCTGGACCCTCGCCGTTTTTTTGCTGATGCCAATTTTTTCTACTATGCATCTAAGATTCTAAACTCATCAATCTTAAAATACCAAACTCGGGGTAAAAGGAACGACCCATGAAGTCTTATCATCAATGGTGAGCATAAAAATCCCTATCATGTACCTCCAAACACCTTTAGTAACTGAACCAACAACCTCAACATGGTCACCTTCCTCTTATTGAGAGAATCTCGAAGCAAGAGTATCATCACAATCAACTTCCTTCACCTAGAGAATTCAACAAACCCGTTGCTGGTACTCATTGATTCATCACTACTCCCATTAGCTGCAAGCTTGGAATCAATCAATCATTAATTCCACCACCATAGCTTTTGAATCAATATCCGAGTAAGGTCCCCTCCACACCCTTCTTCAATGCCAACAATCCAAGAAAAGAGTACTCATATGAAGAATACAATATGAAAGATCGACTCTCCAAGATTACATCACACTAGCTATCATATCTCTGACTTATCAAATTAATACTTACGCTTCAAAGTCCTAAGCAATGCTAGTTTATGGGCAGCTTATGAGGGATCTCATTGTCACCTTAATAACCCTTTTCTCTTACAAGACCAACTCTCCTTGGGTACAAGTGGGTTTTCCCTAGTATTAGGATTGTTAAACACGAGTCTAATAAAGTTCAAGGTGTTGAGAAGAGTTACCTTAAAAAAAACAGAAAATTGATTTATTGCAATGTTACTCGATCCGTCCACCTTAGGTGATGGATGCACGGATCCCCATATCTGGTATGTATCTAGATCTGAATTCGCCTAGGATTTGCCCAAGATTCACCTCAGTCAAAACTATAAACATTATTTCATTATTAGACTGTCCCTAGCTTTTAGAGCCCGTGGCTTTTGAAGTTGCTTGTGGAGTGTTGTTGCCAACTTATTTGTACCATAGTTGGGTTACCTGAGGAGCCACCATTTGACAAACATGATAAATGTTTGTTTCCAGTGTATCAGATGATCCGCCTTTGTGCCTAGCCAGTTTTTGTTTTGAATAATTATGACCATGGCCCCGCGGGGTTTGTAATAAAATGTGCTAGTACGGTGTTTTGAGCATAGTGGAAAAAATTGCCGATTTTTCAGCGATGTCCCAAAAAATCGCGATTTTTTTTGGCTGCCGATTTTTCGGCTCGAAAAAATCGGACATCATGAAAAATCGGCAAACATCAGCAAACATCAGGAAAAATCGGCAAATAGGGGAAAAATCGGTAAGGAAATTTCGACCCTATTGAAGTACAAAATTCGCATTTTTTAATGCTTGCCGCGGTTTGCCGATTTTTTCGTCGATGTTGCCGAGAAGATGTTTTCTGGACCCTCGCCGATTTTTTGTCAATGCCGATTTTTTCCACTATGGTTTTGAGTGGTTCGGTCTCCTAAGACGTAGAATTTCAACTAAGGTATTCCAGGGAGTTTTTTGCCCTTGACAATTATGCTTTGCCTATAGTCAAGTATAATTGACAAGGTTATAATTGACAAGGTTTTCTCTCGCTTCCACCAAAGTTGGAATGCTCAATTTTGAATTCTGGGCCTTGGGGGGTTATTAGAGCACAACGGAGTATGTATAAGCCTACTAGACATTATTAGAATAGACTATGGTCATGTCCTAAGTCACTAGGACCCTCAGAAAAAAGTTCCGAATTTTTTTTACCGGACGCATCAAATTATGGAAAATTTAATTTTGTAATAAGTCAGCCATTCGGGGTCCGTCTTTAGTGATTGAAGGATCTAACCTTAAGCCAAATATCATTCATGATCAACCAGCCAGCTAGCTCCAAGTTTCAGATCATCATTTAGCGACAGAACTCATAATTTCTCAAAAAAATCAGTTTTGGAGAAATTATTGATTAAATAATAAAATTGATTATTTTGGAGAAAATCCAAATCTCTCCAAATTAATCTGAATTGAACGAAATAAAATGCAGAATGACATGGCATCGAGCATTAATGATGATTGGAATTAACACAAATTGGCTTCAGTCAGCATTCGGTGAGCATCGAGTTAGTATCCACTTGGCCAACTCACCTCCTTCAGTGATGACAACGTTTGGGTGAGGTGGAGCTTGTTCATTGGTTCGGTGATTCATTCGAGGTTGAAGTATGACATGTGTTGTTGAGTTCTAGGTATTGGCTCCTCCATACCTAGCCTCTGGACTCCTCCAAACCTTCATGCCTACCTTCTTCCTTCTCATGTGTGCATCTCTCACCCTTAACGCCCTAGGTTTGGAGCCTCATGCTTTTGATGATGGAGGGCTCATATGGATGGTGGTTGGAGTGGTTAGGCTTGGAGTGGGGGTGCCTTGCCTAGGTGGAGGCCTCCCCTCACTCTTAGCTTGTTTATCTTAGGTTTGGCTCATCAATGTGGCTTGATCATTAGGTATTGCACCCTCCCTGCGTGGTGTGGTGTTTAGGTTTTCAACACTCTTTCATTGTATAAATAGAGGCTCTTTTAGTTCTATTGGGATGGATTTTTGGGGCATAGAAACTCTGCAAAAATTTGTAATCAGTATTTCATTGAATAAAGCTTTTCGACTTTGGAGGTCTATGTGATTGTTTCTTCATTGATGGATGTGTCTATTATGAGGTGATATCTTTCCTTGCTTTCAATTTGTTACTCATGTGTTGAATCAAATAACTAGCTTTAGAAGTCTATTGTTAAAACATAAGATCTTCCATTTGTAGCTGTCAAGTTGGATTATTATGCAAAGTTTATCATAATCTAGATGAGTACAAGTATTCAGTTAAGTATTGATCTTGGTTTAAATATTCATAGCATACTAGTTATTTTGTTTGATCTCACTGGGTTTCGAGTTTGATTGTCTCAACAGATCAATGTTCCCCCAAGTTTTCGGGACGCGGGAGCGTGGGAGCGGGGAAACGCACGGTGGGGGCGTGTGGAGACTACCCCCAAATTCTAGGGAAATTTGAGGGGGCGGGGGGCGAGCGGGGGCGTCGAGGTCATAAAAATTAAAAAAATATATATAAATTAAAAAAAATAAAAATTATAAATGCTAGATAATAATTATAAATATCATAAATCCTAACAATGTAAATTAAAATTTAAAAACTAGCAATTTAATGATAATTTAACAAGTATGTTACAAACATACACAAGTGACAATTCAATGATTAACTTTAATGACAGAGACTTTTCTAGCTTTCCCAAGGTATAACGGTGCCCTAACATGAGCTGATTTGTCTTTGCATATTATTTTGCAAGCACAGAATATTCAAATGGAGATTAGTAAATTGCAGCAAAGCTTGGAGTTTTAGATCAGGGCCCTTTCTACTACAATCCATGGAAGCAAGATCTGAAAACAAATATGAATACGATTTGGTGCAGGTACAAAAGAACTAATAAAATTAAAATACAGATGTATATATTTCATAGACACAAAAACATCACATATCACAGAGTGATATAGTAGAGCTATATTTATATATACAGTGTATTGACACTATCTAATGTTTAAACTTCCAACTTTATGCAGGTATTCACAACAGAACTAAGCAAATGTTAATGTACAAAAATAATAACTCAAATGTTCGACAAGTCTTCATAGGAGGATTAAGGCTACACCCTACAAGCATCATGACACATTGTGGCTGCGCGCTACTACTCATTATTAAAATCTGGTTGCAAGCTAGATTCTAAATAGAACTTCTAAGTACTTGAATTTATTATATTTGGAGCTTGGACTCTGGATGTAAAACGTAGCAGAAAATGAGAGGATATAATTGCTTGATCATGGCCCAGAACACAGCCTAGAAACACATTACACAGCCAGTACTATCTCTTGGAAAATCACTGGTATTTAAGAATTTAAGTTTCAGAACGCACAATAAACAATTAAACTCTTTGAAATTGTGATATAGAGATTAACCAGATATTTTTTAATTTCGAATTTTAAAAAATTTAAAAATGCAAAATCGTGGGGGGGCGTGTGGGAGCCCCCCGTCTTCGGGGAGGGGCATGTGGGCACCCCCCACAAGCGGGGCGACGTTCAGAGCTAGGAGGCGCGCCCCCTCCTGCGTTTCCTGAAGTTTCGCTTTTTTGGGGGCGTGAGGAAACGTTTCTGGAGGAGCCCCCGGGGCATGGGGAGCGAGGGGGGCGAGTTTCCGTGGAACACTGCAACAGATCTTGTCGTTTGGAGAAGGGTGCGAGCTCAGTTGCATCAATCTCATCTCCATTATCATAAGAACCTTCTAACATTGTTGTCTTTCAGGACCTATAGAGTTGGGCTTTTTCCCAAGAGGAAAAACACAAGGAGATTTTACTCCAAAGCTCCATCTTCAAATTTCGAATCTATCTTTTCTTGGTTACCAGTTACTTTAGGAAGCCCTAGTTTACCTTTTTCCACCCTTTGGCTTCCCTTCCATTGCCTTGTTTGGCCTGCTTTTCCTCTTTCCCTTTCGCTGCCCTCTTTTCCTCTTTCTTCTCGTAGTTCGCTGCCCTCTTTTTGTTAGTTTGTAGCCATCTTTTTTACTTTTTGCAGCCCTTTTTTGCCTTTTGGACAGCCCCCTTTTGCCCTTTTCTCTCTCCCATTTCATAGCCTTTTCTCCTCTCTCTTTCCTCCTTTTTCACTGTAGAATTTTACCCCTCTGTTAAGTGTTGGTTTGTAGTTTTATTTCTTTTAATTTTTTATTAACATATAATGTTTGAATTATTTAAAGCTCTTACTTTCAGGAAGAATCGAGAAAAGCCCAAAGGCTAAGGGCAAACAAGGAAGCAAACAAAGAGCACAAAAAGACAAAATGTTTCCCTCTTCTTTCCATCCCTTTCTCACCTTGTTCTCTCAAGAAAAGTCAAAGGCAGAGTCAAAGAAAGCATTGTAAAAAGGATAATAAAAAGCAAGTGGGATTAAGGCTCCCACGCCCCTCTTCCCCCATTTGGGGGAAGCTTGTATCGTCCCTTTTCATGTTTGCATACTTGTAGAATAAATGCTTAAAATAGAATAGGGAAAGGTAGTTTATTTCTAAAAAGTTCATCTTTCATAAAGTAGAAAAGAGAAAAAGTTTCCTCTTTTATTCCTTAGTTCAAAGTTTTTTTTTTTTTGATATAATATTGCAAAACCTTAAAAAGAATCAAAATCTCTTGAATCTCACCATAAGGTGGATCAAGAGTGCTCTCTATCGGAGAGTAGCTTTTGTTATCTTGGTTTTGTTTTACTTACCCCCATGCTCTCTCGATTAAGGCCTAAAAACCTGAAAGAGATTCTTGGGTAGATTAGTTCTTGTAATTTTTCTTGAGTTTAATTAATTAATTGCTAAAGTCTCTTGAACTTGCCATAACCTTAGTCAAGAGCACTCTCTATCGGAGAGCATTCCCACTGCATATCCTTGCATCAAGCATATAGTTTAGCTAAGACTCTTGAACTTCTGTCATAAGACAAAGTCAAGAGTGCTCTCTGTCAGAGGGTTCTAATTAATTTACTTAATAAAATTTTGCAACTCACATTCCCCTAATTAATTTACTTCGTTGATTATCCTTCACTTAGTATGCTCTGCCAACTTTCGAGTTGGGCTCGTACTCAGAACGGTGAACAGACTTGCTAAGTTCGCAAATAAAAACACAATAAAATTTTTACCCATAACCAACGCATCGACGTTGTAGAAAATTTCCTAAGTTCTTCTTAGTAGAGGTGCCGGAACTACCCGCTGTCTAAGATTCTCAGCTAGCTGGTCAATCTTCGTGATACCAGCCTGAGATACTGGGTGGGCCGTCATGTCTCCAACGGATTAACTTGGAAGATTTTCCCGGCTATTGAAAATCTTTCGCTGAAACCCTAAGCAAGATCATCTAAAAACTTTAAAATTTACCAAGATTAAGCGCAATAAACATTCACTGGCATTATTTTGAGGTTTACATTATCTTTACGCTCGAAGCATCTCTAATAAGTTGACTCCATAGGCACTGGTTCTTTCTTTTACGCACTATTGATAATCTGGGCCATTTGTCCATTGGATATTTTGATTAAAAGTTTATATCTGTGAATGCTTTATCATTTTGTGAGTTCTCAAATTATTGTCTGTCTTCTAATTCTTTTGATAGCAATGTGGATTGCTTTGTCTCGTGTTTAGAAGTCATAATAAATAAACATATTTCATCATAATAACTCCTAAACAACACCCATCCGCATATGTAACCATTAAAAACACTTAAACAACTTAAGAGCCATAGAAACTCTTTTGTAGGGACTACCCCCCTTGGCTTCATTAGGAGTTAGCCTAAACGGAGGAGCTAGGAGTAGGTGACAGTACCTAGCTCTGTGCTTGCCCCCAAGGTCCCACCTCTCCCACTTTTCTAAGTGAGGAGACAACTTTCAGAAAGTTTTTGCTGCTGGTGTGCAATCGGCGGACAACATGGAGCCCATGACTAATTTGACGGGTCACGAAATCCATGGCACTGGGATTAGAGGCTTGGTGGTAGAAGCTTTACGATGTTGGTGATATCCATGGTGCCGTAATAATGTATGATGTGTATGATGTTCTATGTGGCACGATTTTTAAACTATCAAGCTCAAATTTATGGCCAAATGTTATCTTGAATATGAATAGCATACGTTGCAAAGTGGCCTCGAACCCACTACCGGCCTCGAACTCACGACCAAATGGATGATTTGTAATATCATCCGTAAAAGCAAGGTGTAGTGTTTTAAGACTATTTTGGTTGTTGATATAAAATTGTTTTAACTTTTGAGTTTTTATAATTAACAAATTAACTTTTAACTTTATTTATAAGTAATAACAATCCGTATAAATAATTGGAATTATTGCGTCGAGAGGTGCTCTATAGCCCAGTATGGGGGAGATGTAACGTCCTACCTAACAAAATAAAAATTTTAATTATCCACAAAAAAATGTTGATTAGAAAAACAACCCAATATGGGGAAGATGTTGTAATGTTTCTACCTAACCAAATTATAAAAAATAAAAAAATTTAATTCTCCTAAAAAAATGTCGGCCACAAAAACAACCCAATATAGGGGAGATGTTGTAATGTTCCTACCTAACAGAATAATAAAACAGAATAACCTAAACCATGTGCAAGGCCTCCTAAACAACCCATGGTCTAATGGTCTTATTGTACGTGGTTTAGGTTAAAACCAATGTTGAAAAAGTCGGCATCGGCAAAAAGTCGGCGAGGGTCCCGAATACAACTTCTCAGCAACATCGACAAAAAAATCGGGAAAAATCGGCAAAAGTTAGCAAACATTAAAAAATAGAAAATGCATTCATTTTTTTTAGAATTTTAAACATATATAGCAACTATAACATCAGAAAAACATATTGGAACATAAATATGAAGAAAGCATTGATATATATCATCATCATGTAGTCATGCCAAATATAAAATGATACATCAAAGTCGATGCTGAATCTTGAAACATCATAGTTGTCCAATCAAGGACTCGAAAATGTATAAAGTTTAAACAATACAAAATGACTCCACATATATAAATGTATCTGAGGAAAACTAGCATCTAGCTATCTAATATCAATTCCCTCTTCCCCTTATATGGGAAAATATCATGGGCCGTTTTCCAGGCCTGCCCCTAGCACTAGTAGTAGCAGTAGAAGGCCCTGGCCCTACATCTAATACCGGACGCTTAATGATGGATGGAGGACTAGATGTATCAATCGGTGCAGAAGGTCATGGCGATGCTAGCACATCACCCTCCATGGTGTTTCCAACCACCTCTTGCCCCTCCTCTATCTCTAGCCATGCAAGTGACTCCTCCATGATAGGAGTCTCAATCTCCATCCTCCACTTAGACAATATATCAATATTGTCCAAGGAGATGGCATTTGCATCTAGTTCTTTTTGTATCTGTGTCATCCACAAGCGGAGATTGTAATGGACATACACCAAGTCATTAAGACATGTGAACTCCAACCTGTAAGAGGGTAATAAAAAAAAATTATGAGGCTAGAGAGTATTAAATTAATAAATTATAATATCTTAGAAGATCATAAGAAGATCATAGATTCATAAATTGCCTTAAACATTTAAGTGCAATTGCTTTGTTGAAATTCTAAGTTCTAACCTTTTGCGTCTCTTTGCATGTATTTTTTCAAATACACTCCAATTCTGCTCACATCTTGAAGCTGTACAAGTTTGGCTAAAGATTCTGATGGCAAATTTCCGTAAATTTGGTGTCCTAACACCATAGGTTCGCCACCAAGTGGCTACACCAAACAAGAAAGAAAGATAACTAAATTACATTTCATTACATTCAACTTTGGAAAACTAAAATAGGAAATAAATATAAATAAATCATAATTCATCTTTGAAATAAAGGTGAAAACTTAAAATGCTCTAATAACTTACCTGGCATGAAATCGGTTCTTTCACGAATAGCATCACCAAAGCTAAATACTCTAGTACCATCCTGATACACCTCTATCTCGCGATTGATTGCATTGCGAGTCGCATAATCAAGTATCATCCTCTGAATACGAGGAGCCCCTCCAAAACCTCATCATCAAAATCAAAATTGCATTTGTAGGCAAATGTGGGGTTGAGGAAGAGTCTTTCTATATGAATGGGTCGATGAAGCATCCCAGTGCATCGATTATCAATCAAATCCCATAACAACATGTGCCTGTTGTGCCTTGGGGTACCCTTTCCCACATAATAATTTCGAATGTCCTCTTTGGCCCTATCCATGGCCTCATATAAATAGCCCATTGCAGGCTTATCACCATCAACAAGTCTCAGAATCCTTACTAAAGGTTCACTCACCGAACATACTTCCTCCACTCCTTCCCAGAAGGAGTCAGTGTACACCAACTTGTTTCCCATCCTCTCTCCTGTTGTAAGCACAATCATGCCACTCATCACAAACAAGCATTTGGTTCAACTCAAATTGACATTGAAGCAAAGACTAAAGAGTAATAAATGTGGTGGCAAAACGTGTGATTGCAGGACGCTTCAACTCCTTGTTTTTGGTGTGCCTCCTAATGAGACTAAGAACAAAAGCATGGCTATAAATGAACTTGGGGATGCTCCTAGCTTGATCAATCACCACATTGATAAAGGGAATTTTCCCCATATCCTCCAACATCAAATCAATACAATGAGCTGCGCATGGAGTCCAAAACAAACAGAGGTACCTATCCATAAGCATCATGCCAGCACCCACATAATTAGTAGCATTATCTGTAATAACTTGCACAATATTGTGCACCCTAATATCCTGGATGAACCCATCCATCAACTCGCATAAAAGTGTTGCATCTTTTACATGTGTCGATGCATCAATTGATTTTACAAACATGGTACCTCTAGGACAATGTACCAAGAAGTTGACAAGGGTTCTACCCTTACGATCTGTCCACCCATTTGACATGACTGTGCATCCAGTGCTCTCCCATGATTGCCTGAACTCTGTCAACCTAGCATCAATGTCCTTTTCTGCTTAAAGGATTGGGCCCCGCAACTCCTCAAAGTTGACACTTTTATACCTTGGGCCAACTACTGCAATGGCATCACACATCTCCTGCCAAAATGGATTGTTTTTAACAATGCGGAGAGGTATGTGACTCAAGTAAAGACACCTCTCCATTACCTTGTCCGCTTCTACCTTTTCCGATTTCTTTACAATTGACTTGATAGAAGGTTGTGATCCTACTCCTGTTCGTGCAACAAAATGGGATGAGAGCCTCGCCCTCCCGATAGGTGAAGCTGTGGAATCCCTCCCACTACCTTCACCGATAGTGGTAGATAGAGATGCACCTACACTTCTTGCTTGCCCAGAAGCTGCAAACTCAGGTTTGTTTGCAATGATCTCATCCTTTCTATTTTTTTCATGGATGGCGTCATGGGAAGATCTCATGATTTCTGGGGTCACTGCAGTACAAAGGCCAACATCATGGCCAGGTAGTTTGGCTAGATGGTATTTCAACCTGTTTACCCCTCCCGGCATGTGATGCCCACATAATTTGCAACTCAAATTTTTCCTATTTGTTCTATCTTCAGGCTCACCATACTGCCAAAATGGGTCCAATACGTTTGGCATTTTTGCAATTGGAATGAAAATCTCAAATGTAACCCTAGGGCACAAAAACACAATAAAATACATTAAACTCCATTGGAAAAAACTAGCAACATTCTAGCTTAAAAAATCAGACCTCTAAATTTAGATTTTAAGCCATGAAAGATGAGAAGAGGGTGGCTAAGAATTTAAAAAACAAGCATGCTATTCCATTCTAATTTTTTAAATCCCCCTTTTACACATTATTGTTTTTTAAATCCCCCTTTTACACATTATTGTGACTGTTTTTCATATTTTTGGGCATGAAAATCAATGGCAAAATAGAAAAAAAAATAGCAAAGAAATAGTCAAAGAAATATGCAAGAAAACTTTCAAACAATGCATGGAAAAGATAGAAAAACAATGGGTTAAAATGTACACACCTGTGAGGAATCTTGAACAGTTGCTCCACAAAAATCTTTGATAACTTTCAAACAATGCATGGAAAAGATAGAAAAACAATGTGTTAAAATGTACACACCTGTGAGGAATCTTGAACAGTTGCTCCACAAAAATCTTTGATAAAGATGGTAAATGGTGTTTGAAAGCCTCCAAAGGTGTTGGTGGTCTCCTCTTGCCCTTCTCACTCCTCTTCCAAGAAACCTGTTTGTCAAATGACCAAAAAAAACTGATTTCTCCTCTTTAAAGACACGGGTTCAATTGCTGGGCGCTTTTTTGGGTTGACCTACGACTTTTTTGCAAAAGTCGCGCTTTTGTGAAAAATTGACTCGGAGTGAAAGTCGCGACTTTTGTGAAAAATCACAATTTTTTGCCAAGGTTTTCAACACTATTTAAAACCATATGCAAGGCCCTCCTAAACAACCCATGGTTTTATTTTAAAAGCATGTATTAAAAACATGGCTTTAAAACCATTTTCAATCCTAGATCAATAGATTTAGGAGTAAAAATCAGCCTAGATCCAAATCCTAGGCTCTATCAAGCGTGTAGAGGGATCAAATCTCTCGACGTGGAAACCTCTCCTCGAATACCTAAGAAGAGGTTTGCACCTCGAAAGATTTGATCCCTTTCAGTGCTTGATAGAGCCTAGGATTTGGATCTAAACAGGTAATATAAACAATAGGAACTTTATAACTGTGAACTAAGAACTTATAATATAACAAGGAACTTTATTTATCAATTATTTATTTGATAAGTATTATTTATTTAAATATATAATTAAAAATATATGTATATTTTTATATTTCCATATAAATTATTATATCATAATAAATAATTGGAATTATTGCGCCAAGAGGCGCTCTACAACCCAGTATGGGGGAGATCTTGTAACGTAACGTAACGTTATTTTTATTAATAAAAAATAAATTTTCTAATTATAGACCAAAATAAATGTCGGCCACAAAAAAATCTAATATGGGGGAGATGTTGTAATCTTCCTACCTAACAAAACAACAAAAAAGTAAAAATTTAATTATCCGTAAACAAAAATGCGGATCACGAAAAAAACACAATATGGTGGAGATGTTGTAATGTTCCTACCTAACAAAATAATAATAAATAACAAGAATTATCGGCAAAAAAATGTTGGCCTTGCACATGGTTTTAAAACCATCTGCAAGGCCTTCTAAACAACCCATGGTTTTATTGTACATGGTTTAGGAGGGCCTTGTACATGGTTTTTATTAAACCACGTGCAAGGCCTCCTAAATAACCCATGGTTTTATTGTACATGGTTTATGCACATGGTTTTAAAACCATCTGCAAGGCCTTCTAAACAACCCATGGTTTAAGTGTACATGGTTTAGGAGGGCCTTGTACATGGTTTTTATTAAACCATGTACAAAGCCTCCTAAATAACCCATGGTTTTATTGTACATGGTTTATGAGAACCTTGCAAATGGTTTTAAGACCATGTGCAAGGCCTCCTAAACAACCCATGGTTGTAGGAGGGCCCTGCATATGGTTCTAAAACCATGTATAGGGAAATGTTGTAATGTTCGTTCCTAACAAAATAAAAAATAATAATAAATATTATATGTAAGCCATAAATAATATTAAATATTAATAATAAAAATATTATATGTGGACCTTAAATAAAAAGATTTGTCTTTTGGTTTGAATCAAATCAATGGATAGCTAAGAAGATTTTTGCACCTCGAGAGATTTGATCCTTTTCGATGCTTGATAGAGCCTAGGATTTGGATCTACGCTGGTATTATAAACAATAGGAACTTTATAACAAGGAACTTTATCTATCAATTATTTATTTGATAAGTATTATATATTTAAATTAAATATATATATACTTTTTAAATTTTCTTTAGTGTTTTCCAATTTTATAAAAATATTTTTATATTATTTGTTTTGCTGTTTTTTAGCTGTATCCGAATCCTGGCTTTTCAAAAACTTGTAGGATATGGATCCGAATTTGTATCCATATTCGGATCCTGGTAAAGATTTATTGCTTAAGCTTCTTTGAGCTTTTCTTTTGACCCAACATTTGCAACCATTAAGAGTAATAATTGAACAAACTCTAAGACTCTTAAAGGTAGAGCTATAATTGCTCTGTGAATTTAATCGAAAAAAGTATTCTGACCTCCTAAAGGAGGATCTGTAAACTAAAGAACAAGGCTTACTTTTGTTAAGGTTGATAAGAAAAGTAGACATCTGTGAATTTAATCGAAAAAAGTATTCTGACCTCCTAAAGGAGGATCTGTAAACTAAAGAACAAGGCTTACTTTTGTTAAGGTTGATAAGAAAAGTAGACAAAACTACTGATTCTTAGATACAATGTTTTAGAGAGTTTTTCAAGGGAGAAAAAAACCAATGCTTTGACAAGAGGGCAGATTAACATTAATTTGGGTTGTGCATATGACCAGTTCAAGTGAAATTCATGTCACAGAATAGCTTTTTTAGCTTTTGAAAGCTCTCCATGTGCAGGTTGTCATTTTAGTTGAGTGGTTTAAATTTAAACCGTTTTGGTCTCACGCTGTTCAGGATTGATTGTATTAGGGATTTCTATAAAGAAAAAAAATCTATGACAGGCCTTAGCTTCTTCTGATATAGCAAACACTTCATTCTTTTGAGTGTTTTGGTGGTCTATTCAGAACATGTTGATTATAATGAATATGCAGTGGTTTAGAATAGCAGATGTTGTTGGCAAAAACCTGTTATTTCAGTCCCTTGTAATTAATATCCCTACAATCCATTCTGCCCCTATAGACTTCTTCAGTTTATGTTTCAAACTGAGCAATGGAGTTCTTGAAATTGTGCAGTTGCATTTGAGACGGGTTGGAGTTGAAGGACGGCCAGACTTGATAAAGGACCCTTCATGGAGAGATGATGCTGGGAATTCAGAAAGGAAGAATGATCACACAAATAATGACAGTGACCCCTGGAAGCACACGGGAAATTCATTTAGCCATCTTGAAAATGGTACACCCTTCAGTGAAAGCACAGGCTCCTCGTATTCCATTGATGATCATATTTCTAGTAGTGCAAGCAAGAGTGGAAATGCTCTAACAATAGCACAAGAACAGAATCTTAAAATCCATTCATTTGAAGTACTTGTTGAATTCAGTACACTCCTAGTGGTACTTACTGTAGTACCAGAATTCTCAGCTATTTTATTGTTATCACTAATCAGCCGCTTACCATTTCATGTTTTGTGCAAGTTATATTACACTCTGGGGGTTCAACCAAGATCAGTCCCACATTTGTAAGCTCTTACATTCATCTATATTAAGTGGGTTGTAAGAGGATTTGTCGGTTTTCTGTTCATTCAATCATGCCCTGGTGTCAAATACCATAATGATGCACATTTTCTCGGAATTACTTAAATGTATGTTAATTTTGTGGCGAAGTTCATGATCATATGCATTGGATTGCAATGTTATTCTTCAATCATGGTGATTTTTTTGCGTGTGCAAGAAATTACATTAGCTAATAACCATTCTGAGAATTTTGAATTTTAAGGTGGATTTTTTCTGCATTTAAACCCCTATGTTAAGAGGATGTTTTCAGCCTAGCATCATCAACATTCTAAGCATTAACTATTGTAAGTGGATCTTTCTTCACAGTTTGAATTGTATTAAAAAGTAAGATATGCCATTTTTTTGGAAAGCAATAAACAAATATAGTATTGATAGTGAGAACTTGGGGCTTTTGGAGTCGGCATTTTCAAATCTTGACACAAAACCTTCCTTTAAATATTAAATGAATAATATGTGCATAGGTTTTACATTAAAAAAAAGCGAGCTGCACATTCACCCACCACTAGCAAAATCAAAACAAAAAAACTGGGTTGGCTTCGGCCAAAACACCAATTACATACAACTGCATAGCAAAGTAACATAAACAAAAGTCCAAAGAGATCACGAATTATGCCCCAGCATAAACACAATATTAAGCAGTAGTTAGCACCAATCCAGCATCTGGTAGAGAATCATGATGATCATTTGGGGCTAGCCCTCAACAAGTAACAAGCAATGTTATCAGAACCAGAGCCGTCATCAAACCGAAAAACCGGGAAAAAATTGTAGACTAAAAAATACATAAAATATTCATATTTTGTAAAAAAACATATATATTGATGTGCATACATATGAATCCAAACCATTAATACTCAAATATACAAAGTTTCTCATATATATATATAGCAAGTACATAGCAAGTACACGATATTGAAGGTTTTATGCTAATTTTTTTTGGTTTTAAAAATTGAAGTACTTTCAAAGATAAATTTTGCAACTTTTGACGAGTACTTGCTTTAAGTTAGATCTATGTAACTTTTAAAATCAGATTTGGACTATAAATCAAATTAATAATTTATCTTATAGCACTAACTTGATCAATACTTCTAAGTAACCGGAAATTTTAAAATTTTGTGATAAAAAATGTGAGAAAGAATAGAGTCCTCAAATGGAGAGTGGAGGAATTTAGATCTTCCAAAAAAAACACAAAGACATGGGAGAGTCAAGCAAGATCCACCACCTCTTTGAGCAAGATCTACCTGCACAACTTGAACTAAACTTTGAACAAAATGTTATATTCGGTATTACTCACACAAGAGATTAGAAAAATATGCATACAAGCAAGTAAAACATACAATTTCTTGATCTCTACGCATACGGAAATAAAAGAATTAAACAAGTAAGCAAACTTGATTATTCTTTTCTATTGATTAACATAAATCCTACCAAGGATGATCATAGCATTTAATGAAACGAATTACGAAAGCAACCAAAATAACTATACCTCATAAAGTACAAAAGATCATCCACACACGGATGCCCAACACAAGTATGCCTCCAAAGCCTTTATTTCATTCAACAAATGATCAACAAAACGGTTACAAGAGATACAGGAGCAGAGGTTCCACACACTTTTGATGAAGAATGAAGAGAACTTGCTCTTATTTATACCAAAAACCAAGCAAGAGAGTGGGGCACAATTTCTCATGGATGCGCTAAGGTTGAGAGGTTGAGCAATGAGTTGGATAAAGGTTGGAACATGAGCTTGAAGGTGGCAACATCAGATGCTTGAGGTAGCACTTTTCCAAAACTCTACTTTTTGCTAAAACAAGAAGCTCCCAAGAAATCAAACCTTTTACATAAAGTCATCATGCTAACTCATTTTGTTACAATTCTCCATGGGTATGAACATGCTAAAAAAATATTAAAAAGGGCCTAATAAAGTCTACATGGAGTTCTGAACTTGAAACTATGAACAAGTAATTCTTCATCTTTGGTGGCTCATTTAGAAATCCAATTTAGTGCAACTTAGTTGGTAACATCTGGCTCCAACTTTGGGACGCGTGATTGATCTGAACTTTGTAGAAATCGATCATACAAAAAACCTAGAATCTTTGGTTCCTGCACAAAATTGAGATAAGTCAGTCACATGTATATATATAACCAAATGAAATAACAAGTTGCATTTTATGATACAAGATAATATACAATAAATAAATTTTAAATTTTTTCTATGTAAAATTTATTATACAAAAATAAAATATTAAGCTAGAAAATAAAATGCAGAGGAAGGGTTAGAAATCCATGATACAAAGATGCCCCCCATGGGCATCAGATGTCGTCATGGAAGAATAATTTTAGAAGCTGCCTATTCACTGGTAGAGTCTGCTTTTCACCATCCATGTCACTCAAATAAAACGAATTTACACCGGCTATGTCATGGATGATGTAGGGTTCCATCCATAAGCTATCAAAATTTCAGTGTTTGCAAGGATTTTCTTTTCGCTTGTCCCATAGTAGCTCTGTATTTCCTTTCATAAAGGTTCTAGGCCTAGAAGACTTGTCAAAATTTCTGTTAACTTTATCTTGACTTCTAATGTTCTGATTAACTGTCTTTCGTCTGGCTTCATCTAACTCTACCAACTCATGAATTCTACTCTGATAATCATCCTGATCTAATCCTGAATCTTGCAGAGTTTGATACACTGGTAACTTGAGATGAATCGGCAAAGTCACATTTGTGCCATAGACTAATTCAAAGTGAGACTTCCTCGTTGCACTTTTCTTAATGATCATATCTGTTCAAAGTGCAAGTGTGATTTTACTATCTCAAGACTTCTTATTATCACTAATAATCTTCTTAATGATGGTTATCAAGTTTTTGTTGCTTGATTCAGCAAAACCATTTCCTTGGGGATAATAATTCGAGGAATGAGATAAGATAATGTTGTACTTAAAACAGAATAAGGACATCGCTACAGAACTAAAGGCCTTGCCATTGTCATTGACTATCTTAGCAGGCACCCCAAATCTAGTAATGATTCTATCCTCAAGAAAATCCATGACTACTTTCTCGGTTGTTGCTTTAGTAGGCATAGCCTCTACCAACTTGGTAAAATAATCAGTTGCTGTTAGAATCCAAGTGTAACCATTACTTGAATTATCCTTAAATTTACCAATGAAATCGAGACCCAATTGTTGAAAAGGGGCTTGGACCACTATTGGCTTTAAAGGTAATGCGACAAGTTTTTGTTTTCCTTTGAATAGTTGACATTTTTGGCAATTCCTAACAAACTTGTACACATCAGTAAATAAGGTGGGGCAATAGTATCTTGCTCTAAGAATCTCGTGGGCTATCATTTTAGTTGTAAAGTGGCCACCACAAAATCTTGAATGGAATTCATCTAAGAGTCTTTTAGACTCTTCTTCATCTACACACCTAAGTATGAGGCCATCTGGGTTTTTTCCAACCCAAACCATCTTGGGTAAGACAATACTTAGTGGCTTGTAATATTAACAACCTTCTTTTGTGGCCGACTAGATGTTCTGGACAAGTTAAGTTGAGGAGATAGAAAATTATGTTTGAATACCATTGTTGTTGTTGAAGGTGTTGAAGCTCTACTAAACTAGTTGGCGTGGATGAATTGCTCTGACAAATCATGCTCAAGGCCTGCTCATTTCCTTCTGCCATAATTTTAGTAAGTTTTTGACCCTTGATCAATTTGGTGGGTTTAATCTCTAAGTCATACTCCTGGATCTTTGATACCCACTTTTCTCTTATAGCAAGGCAATCCTGCTAGGATAGAATGTCTTTTAGTTCTTTTACTACATTTGGAATGAGTTTTCCAGTTTCTGAGTTGTTGTCTGTGTTTAGTTCTTTTACTACATTTGAAATGATTAGATTAGAGTTTACCTTTCAGCGGTTTACTTTTCAACATTGATTTTTTGTCAGTTTATTTCCGCATATATTTTTCCCATACGTGTTGCTCCGGTATTTCTTGCTTCCATGTGCGTAGGTAATAGGTAATGCTTGGAAAGGAAGCAGAATACTGGATGTGTTGGATTGCTTGTTGCTAATGGTGCTGCAGACCAGAGCTTTCTGAGGTTCTGAAGCACTCTCTTCATTAGAGCACTTGTCCCAGTTGGAGCCAGATGTTATCATATATACATTATGCACTTGGGCTACCATGATATAACATACAGACTTGTCTCTTTTCTATTCCGGACTATTTTTTCACATGGGGTATTAGCATGGATCTTTACAACTTCAGTTATTCCAGAGCCTTGTTCATCGGATTTTCCTTGCTAGGACTAAGATTCAAGGGTCCATTGAGATGCTTTCGGTGATGATCTAATTCATTGTAGCATAACAACATATCAGAGTTGGTACACAACTATATAGGGGCTTATCAGTGGGAGACAGGTATATTTGGTGAGATCAGGTATACACTTCCTTGGTTTGATTTTTCTCTATGATATATCTCAGGTACCTATGGTTATCATGTTAGGATGATTATGGTGACCTATGCTTATATCTATTATTCCTTCAACTTGTGCTATAAATAATCAAGGAATTTGATGTGAATACTGTTTCTCATTCCATGCTTGTACAAATTGTAAACCTTGGTGCTAGGTTGTTTCCATGTCACTTGTCGCCATCCATCCATTCCATCCACCTTCGATTTTGTCACATGACTTAGACTGATTGAGATTTGTGAGATTGAAGATCCTTTCCCAATTGTGACCCCTATGTATGATAGACTCCATGTTGCTATGTGTCTCTGGCTATGAAGTGTATGGCTTAGCCAGTGTGGTTGGGTTCACAAGGTAGTTCCCTTTTAGTCCTCAAAGCAAGTGCTCCACCATAACAGTGTTGTTAAACACTAAAGCATCGGAACACACAAAAGTTATATCTAAAGGATGCAAAAGTTATAAATGTTTAAAACGTAGTTAGTGGCCAAGGGTTTGAGAACTCATTGATTGTATAATGTAAGGCTCAATCTGCCCTCCACAGGGGAGGGAGGGAGAGGCAAACCTGTTGAGGCTATGGACTGCTTGTTGGAAATGGGTCTAGGCCTTAGTCATTTATTGGAGCCGAGTAAGCTTTCCAGGGAACCTACCTGTGTAGGTTGGCTACTATCTTGTGAAATGTAAAGTGTATTGAAAAGGTTGATGGTCAAAGGATGAACACTCACTCTTTGTATAATGTTCGGCTCATTTTCCCCCACAGGGCACTAGGGTGAGACTAGTCTGCAAAGGCTGGGTCTTTGTCAGTATTAGAGCCTAGAAGGTTTCCAAGGCATCTTTCTTTGAAGGTTGACCTATATTACAAATAAAGTGCAAAGGAAAACTTGTTAGAGTCTAAGGGAAGCATATCCAAGTACTTTATCTATTTGTGAGAAACATCCATCCCCTATTGTTATTTGTCATACATATGTCACCTTGGTAGAGTGTATTGTTTATCATTCAGATAGATCACTGAGTCAACGTCAGTTAAAAGTCATTCCCTTTTGACTTAGCCTTGTTTCTCCATCCTCACCCATTTGTAGCATATTGTTTACCTTTTGTAAGTATGTCATGAACAAGCAGACTTCCATAAAGTTCCAAAATTCTTCAGAAGCACAGGTACATCTTACTATTATTATTATTTGTCACCATGATTATGAATCACTGATTCAAGTTTGGTTTTTATATACATTATTGGAGCATTTCTTACCCTGGATGTTTATAGGATCATATTGATACAATTTCTTGATACCCTTGGGTACTTTGACTTGGTCAACCCAGTTGACCAAGTCAATCACAGTTATCAAGGCGGTGACTCAAAAAACAACTTGGTCTATATTTATTCCAGACATGCCCAGGACTAATACCACAGTTTCATTTTTGAGAATTTGGCCCTGGTTCTCATGATAACTGATTATTATCACTTAATTATTGGCGAAATGATCAAATTTTATCCCAGATAGCAGTATGATGAGTTCTTCTAGAGCAGAGCAGTGTTCCAGTGGGTATGAGTAGTCACTTATACCATACTTCTATGTCTCAAGATCATCTAGAGTAGTCAGTTTTCTCCAATTTGCACCCTGGACAGAGTTACGGTGGATTTATCATTTTACAGAGATTGTACCTACAAAAATGAAATAGAAAAATCATTGAAAAAATCAATTTGGCCTCCGGGGTCAAGCAAAATGGCTTGGAATTTCAACAGATGATGTGTTTCAACATCCTGGAAAGCCCTCTAGCAGTTTTAGTCAACAGATGTCCGGATTATTTTATATTGGCTCAGCTAGTGAGGAGAGCCCCCCAAGGGGCGCCCCCTCAACAACCATTGATGTATTTCATTGTTATATCTTATATTATGAAGTTGTAAATGGGCCTAGGGTGAATTAAGAACCTAGTGACCCCCTCCTATGTAGTATCATGTCATATCTTATTTTATATTGTGACTTTCACTTAGGATAAACGCCCTTGAGTAAAGTGCGCCCCCTCTTTGACTTAGTCACTTGATCCATGTTGTGATCTATGTATTGTTGATCTCCATCGTTGATGATGTTTTAATCTCAACCGTTGGATGCAAAAGTGAGTTAGGGTCCACGTCTCTCTCAAACATTTAAGAGAGGTGGCCCCCCCCATTGTAATTCATGAGCTTCGGCACTGGAATTTGAATAAAGATATTTTTGTCTGGAATTACTCTTCTGTGTATCTTCTAAATGATTTGATGACTGACATTGCTACTCTTACACACTGATTTTTTGTTCGAGATCCATCTTGTATTTTTCCTTTGCTTGTTCCATCTGCACCTTGAAGGAGGCGCACTAAAGAGAGAGAGAGGGCGTTTTTGTGGGGGAACTCACCATCGTCCTGACTCTAGGGTGTCCGGATCATGGAGTACTTATATCTTGATGATTTCTTACTTTCTATCTTTTCTTTATTCTGCATATCTCATTTGTTTGCCTTTTCATTTGGTTTTCATTGATATAACAGGTTGAGGGAGGCGATAGGGTGATTCGCTGTGGCTCAACTACATTAATATCTTCTGCAAAAATGCTCATTTGAATGGGAAAGTGGCATTCTTCATCATTTCTAAAGTCATCTACACGATCCAGGTACGTCTCGTAGGTAATTTCTCCTTTGTTTATTTTCTGCATGCATTGCAAATCACTTCCATAATTATAAAACCCTTGTTTCTTAGATCTGCAAGTTTTGGTTTGCGGTGAGCTATAAAACTCAAAATCCACTTTCGAATAAACATATAACCACTAAGTTTCAATTTTCATCACAATTGGACTCCATTTTCCCATCCTAAGCATTGGCATGCTACTTAGGCATGCTACTTAGGGAAAAACACCCTCCTTAAGAGGAGTGGGTATTTCCAAAACCGTAAACTGGGTATTGTTGGTTTTGCTTTCATTTGCCTAATCCTACATCCAACAATTATCTTGTGTGTTCAATTTCAGTAAAATTCATTATTTTTCCCTAGATCCCAATTTTCTGCATTAAACCCTAGGGTAAAATTGGGGCTTTTCACCTGGATACTAGGAATCTCTTGGTAATTGAACTAAACTCTAATTAACCATTTCACTAAGAGATTCCATCAAGTTTCCCTCTATCATCTATTCAGGTTCCTTGTTTTAAGGTTTCTTGGTTATAGGGACGCCCCCTGGGCTCTGTCTTTTCATTGGGTCTGAAGTGTCGATATCATTGACTGGTGTGACATCTGAGTTCTTTCAAAAGCATTGGATATTTTAGGTAACAAATTTAGTTGTCTTTCCTCTGTCGTCTTGAATATGATCATCTCACGGGAAACTATGATAACATTTTTAGTGTCATTTCCAGGAAGGCAGAGGCCTACCTTGGTTCAACAATTATCCTTAAGCTCTACTGCGGTTCTCTGTTCCAACATTTTTGGCGTCGTTTTCGGGGAGGTAGAGGTTTACCTTGGTTCATTTTATGTACCTCTCGTTTATGTGAATGCTTTTACTATTTATATTCATTCATATCACATCCGGTTTTAAATCCAGTTGTTGCATTTCCAATCATTTAATTTTGCACAATCACTGTATTATCTCATCTCTCCTATGACATTATACGTTGGTGAACACGACAATTCGTTCACCTGGCGACTCCATTGAGAAGTGAACCCATCTCATAAATCATAATGAATTTAGAAGGTATTAATTAGATGCATGAAGGAATTAACCAAAAACATAAATGAAGCTAGAAGGCGAATAAACGAAAGGGATAAATGGACGTCATATTTTTGGTATGAGGATAATCTTGACCATGATTATGGGTATGATTCTAATTATTGCAATCCTTATGATACCCACCAATTCCCTCACTCGTGTAATAAAGAATGCCTGACCATCTCGAGTGAGCCGATGAGCAAGTATCAAAACCAACCAAAGCCCGAGGTGAATGATTCTCGAGATTTAGTTAGACACCCATCCAGATTAACCAGAGCCGTTAAGAAAAAAGTCAAACCTTCTCCTTTTAACTTCTCTGAAATACCCGAAGCACCTCATCCTATTCCAAATGATTACATTAAAAGGTTGCCTCGATTTTTCGGGAATAATCCTATTGAAGGATATTTGGAGATCTTTCGGTTGTATATGGAATCTTGGGGTGCTAAAGATGAAAACGTTTATATGCGTGCCCTTGGTGCTTCTTTAGATGGAGATGCCAAGCTATGGTTTGACCATTTGGAACTGGGATCAATCACTGGGTATGATATGTTTACCGATTTGCTAATAGAGGAGTAGTGTGTAGACATGAAACAATCCATAGAGGAACAATTAGGTGATTATTGTGTCAATGAGGATAAATTTAATGAATATGATCAGAAAAATAATGATGAAATGCCTAATGATTGTCCTTCTGGATTTGATTTCTCCTCTCTTGAGCCAACAATGGATATGACTTTGAATGACTCTTCGATGCAAGAGAATGATGATAATGAACAAATCTCAACCCTTCAGGATTATAACCTTGGTTATTACATAGAAAGGGAAATTCATAGAACCTTATCATCATTACCTGAAGAAGAGGGAGAACAAAATGATCACTATTAGGAACCATCCATAGTTGATTCTCTCGTCTATGCATCCATGAAAGATCCTCATTGCCTAGTTGGCGGTTATTTTGAATCAATTTTTTATCACATCTCGGAAGAAGGTCAATCATATGATAATTATGATATGATTGTAACTGAACATCCTCGTCCTGATGGTATTGACAAAATTATTTATCCAATCTTTAATCGGGACGTGTTATTTCAATATGCAGATACTGACCTTGCTTCAAATCATCTTGCGATCATTTTTGGAGCTCAATTGAAAACGTTTTCATCTCATCAATTTCCGAGATCAATTATTCTAAGTCACCTAGGAGAAAATTTTCAATCCACCCTCCTGTCCCAACTTTTCAAGTCGTCTTGTATGGGTTTGTTTTCTAACCAGCTGTTACTTTCAAAAATTTTAGTTAGGAGTCTGAGCATTGTGACATAATTGGAGAAAACGCGCTTCATTTCCCTTCTCAATCATCATTGATGAATAATATTTTTCAATCTATAAATATTTCTTATGGGTGGTTGGAGAAGTCGTATAAAGATCAATTTCATATTTTCTTCACTTTTGAACATCAAATGGGCTTGATCTCATTCTCAGTTTCATTACATTTCAGCTTCTTCCCATTTGATTCTCCAATTTTTTCTGGAGTGAATGGAATTGAGTGTTCTAGGAGGGTAGAGGAGAAAGAAAAGAATTGTTTGGAGTGGTGGAATCATGAGTCATATTGTCTTCTTACATCAAGAACGAACTCACATTCTTTTTATGATCCTATCAGTATCTTGATGGATAGAGTTTGCAAAAAGCATTCGCATCCTTGGCATGTTTTTATTTCGTATTATCCATGTATTTCTCTCATTCTCACACAACAAGTCAAAATGGATTCAATTTCTGTTTACATCACTTCCAAGCTGTCTCTGGCCTATTGTGTCATTAACTGTAAAGAAAGCTCAATTTATCCATTCATCAAGTGGTTGCGTTGGATCTATGCTTTTACTAAGCACTTGTCTGACTGGTCAGTTAGAGTAGGTAGGTTTGAATAAGCTCTCTGAGTAGTAGTTGATTCTTTTTCTATCTCATTGATGCACGAGTTCTCGAGATTCTGAGTTGTTGTCTGTGTTTAGTTCTTTTACTTCATTTGAAATGATTAGATTAGACTTTACCTTTCAACACTTTACTTTTAAGCATTTATTTTCTGTCAGTTTATTTCTGCATATATTTTTCCGATACATGTTGCTCCGTTATTTCTTGCTTCCATGTGCATAGGTAATAGGTAATGCTTGGAAAGGAAGTAGAATACTGGATGTGCTGGATTGCTTGTTGCGGACCAGAGCTTTCTGAGGTTCTCAAGCACTCTCTTCATTAAAGCACTTGTCCCAGTTGGAGCCAAATGTTATCACATATACATTCTGCAGTTGGGATACCATGATGCAGCATACATACTTGTTTCGTTTTCTGTTCTGGGCTATTTTTTCACATGGGGTATTAGCATTGATATTTACAACTTTAATTATTCCATAGCCGCGTTCATCGGATTTTCCTTGTTAGGACTAAGATTTAGGGATCCATTGAGATGCTTTCGATGATGATCAAGTTCATTGCAGAAAAGCAGATGATGATCAACAGATGATGTGTTTCAACATCTCGGAAAGCCCTCTAGTAGTTTTAGTCAACAAATGTCCAGATTATTTTATATTGGCTCAGCCAGTGAGGAGAGCCCCCCAAGGGGCGCCCCCTCAACAACCATTGATGTATTTCATTGTTATATCTTATATTATGAAGCTGTAAATGGGCCTAGGGTGAATTAAGAACCTAGTGACCCCCTCCTATGTAGTATTATGTCATATCTTATTTTATATTGTGACTTTCACTTAGGATAAACGTCCTTGAGTAAAGTGCGCCCCCTCTTTGACTTAGTCACTTGATCCATGTTGTGATCTATGTATTGTTGATCTCCATCGTTGATGATGTTTTAATCTCAACCGTTGGATGTAAAAGTGAGTTAGGGTCTACGTCTCTCTCAAACATTTAAGAGAGGTGACCCTCCCATTGTAATTCATGAGCTTTGGCACCAGAATTTGAATAAATATATTTTTGTCTGGAATTACTCTTCTGTGTATCTTCTAAATGATTTGATGACTGACATTGCTACTCTTATACACTGATTTTTTGTTCAAGATCCATCTTGTATTTTTTCCTTTGCCTGTTCCATCTGTACCTTGAAGGAGGTGCACTAAAGAGTGAGAGAGGGCATTTTTGTGGGGGAAATCACCATTGTCCCGAATCTAGGGTGTCTAGATCATGGAGTACTTATATCTTGATGATTTATTACTTTCTATCTTTTCTTTATTCTGCATATCTCATTTGTTTGTCTTATCATTTGGTTTTCATTGATATGACAGGTTGAAGGAGGCGCTAGGGTGATTGGCTATGGCTCAACTACATTAAGATCTTCTTCGAAAATTCTCATTTGAATGGGAAAGTGGCATTCTTCATCATTTCTAAAGTCATCTACACGATCCAGGTACGTCTCGCAGGTAATTTCTCCTTCTTTTATTTTCTACATGCATTGCAAATCACTTCCATAATTATAAAACCCTTGTTTCTTAGATCTACAAGTTTTGGTTTGCGGTGAGCTATAAAACTAAAACCCACTTTGGAATAAACATATAACCCCTAAGTTTCAATTGTCATCACAATCGGACTCCATTTTCCCATCCTAAGCATTGTCCTGCTACTTAGGGAAAAACACCCTCCTTGGGAGGAGTGGCTATTTCCAAAACCGTAAACTGGGTATTGTTGGTTTCGCTTTCATTTGCCTAATCCTGCATCCAACAATTATATTGTGTGTTCAATTTCAGTAAAATTCATTGTTTTTCCCTAGATCCCAATTTTTTGCATTAAACCCTAGGGTAAAATTGGGTATTTTCACCTGGATACTAGGAATCTCTTGGTAATTGAACTAAACTCTAATTAACCATTTCACTAAGAGATTCATGTTCCTTGTTTTAAGGTTTCTCGGTTATAGGGACGCCGCCTGGGCTCTATGTTTTCATTGGGTTTGAAGTGTCGATATCCTTGACTGGTGTGACATCTGAGTTCTTTCGAAAGTATTGGATATTGTAGGTAATGAATTTAGTTGTCTTTCCTCTGTCATCTTGAATATGATCATCTAACGGGAAACTATTGTTAGCACCTGTATTGAACAAAAGCAATATAAGATCATGGGGGGGGGGGGTAAGATTGTGCTGTTTAAATACTTTGGTTTAAAGATATGATACAAAGCTGACATGATGGTCTAAAAGAGCAGCCAAGTTAACAAAAATCCTAGGCTGTGATCGAAAGAAGGAGCCAATCCATGGCTAATACTCCTTCCGCCTTTCAAAACATGCGAGGAAGATAGCAGAAGTTCGGGCCTTTAGCCGCCTACACAAATCAAGGGTTACAAATTGATTCGGGGATGATCTACGGTTCATAACCGATCCGCCGGGAGAAAGTGCAAGTTAGTTAAAGAAATGGGAGTTGGCGGAATCACATATATTCCTCTTGATCCGACGGTGGAGGGACGGAATCAGATCACATCGGCGGTTGGGATTGATTTCGCAGCCGGAACCTGCGCGGCGGATAAACACCAGAGCTTCCAGCGGAAGGGATGCGTGGAGGTAAATCCGACGGCCGAGGATTAAAGACAGCGTGGATCGACGGCTATTTTGGTTTCCGGGAGATGAACATGCACGCGGGATAACCTTCGAGCCACCCAGCGGAGCTCATTATATGCTGCCCGATCCAACGGTTGGAGATCGGAGGGTAATAGATCAACGGCTAGCAATGATTCCGGAGGTCGAACTAGCACGGCGGATAATCCCGGAGTGCCCAGCGGAATTGGGTACGCGACTGAAGATCCGACGGTGCGTAGCTGAAGGGATATCGCATCAACGGATGGGAGCAATTCCGCTGATTAAAGTTGCTCGACGGATAAAGCGAAGGAGCCCAGCGGAATTGGATGGGCGCCACATGATCCAACGACCCGCCTGTAAAGGAAGATCATATCGACAGCTGTAGATGTTCCTGGGACCCAGAGTTGCACGGTAGATAAAGTCAGACGGCTCGGCGGAAAAGCACACATGGTGTACGATCCGAAGGCCAGGTATTTGCACAGAAGAGATCAATGGTCGGAAATGAACCCGGAGGAGAAAGATGCACGGCTGTTAGAGATAAGTAGCGGTTGCGGAAATGAATGCTTCCCACGTGTCTAATCGGGGGTGTCCTATAAAGGCAAAATTGACCTCTCCAGCGATTATTTTATTGCTTGGGACCCGGCGAAAAGGACCTGTCGATTTGGGCGCTCCCAGTTGTCAGCACCAGGCGCATTTCGAACACACGCCTCCACAGTGAGCCAGGTAGGACCTCAATCCTGTAATTTCTTCGCTCAATTATCATTATAAATTAAGAAATGGATCAACAGGGCGAAGCCTCTGTGTCTGGTCGGGTCCCAGATGAAAGAGAAGAATTCTTGGTAGATAGACACAGGGGTGTCTGCGATCCTTTCTTGTCTACAGGAAGTGTGTCAGGAAGCAAAGAGAGGCTGTGGTCTTGTTTCTCGCAAGGGAATAACGTTCTGAATGTATGCAAGTCCTTTTTGTACCTTTTTGCCCTGGAGCAAACACTCCACTTCCCTGAATTTGCCGAATGGTGCGCAGTAAATTATTCTCCCTCTCAGAGAGTCATTGTGAGTCGGTCCGCGTCGAAGATACTGTGTAAAATTGATGCTTCGGCCATTAGGGGAAATCTTAGTTTGCCCGAAAGTTACCCTGCGAACCGCGAGTCTATTAATGAGTCTGTCCTTGCCGAGTTTTTTAAAAGTTGCAACGATGACGCTCGTTCTCGATTCATGTCAAGTATCCTAAGGGAAGGTTAGTCCCTTGAAGGCCTTACCTTGCCCTACCCCTTGCACATTTTTAGAACTGAAGTGCAGTGGGTAATGTCTTTGGTTTGTCAAGTGTTAGGTCTAGATGACGACTGTCATATAGGTAATGTTATCCTTGGTTTCCTGCTAAAAGTAAATTCTTTAAGTCCCGAGTCCCAGTCAGTTCCTGTGCTTAATTTAGACGGATATCTGGCCGAAGCGATCCACCTCCAGTTGACTGAATTTCCCAAGGTCCAGTTTTTTAGGTTTCAAACACACCTGCTTAACATGTTAGTATGTTCTAATGTTACAGAATTGAAGTTCATAAGTACTCTATCCTCTTCTGATTTGCCAAAGCAAATCAACCTGATCGAATTTGCCAATTCGATCATGTCCGAAATATACAGGATGCTGTTTGATCAAGAGTTGCCCCGGGTCCTTGATGAAATGAAATGTTTGATGCAGTCTTCACCTGAGGGGCGGGTGGGAGAATGGTTTCTGTACAGAGATTATACTGTTTTGAGAGTGTATGGCTTTACAGGTCAGCCTTATAGGTTGCCTTCCTTTTTGACCCCAAGAATTTTTGCTCTAGAGTTTATGAGGCAAAGGTTGTCATCAGAGGAGGAGCATTTCGGTGCTTTCAGAAAATCTTTGAATATTAAATTTCCATTTAGAGTCGGCCCTTTCATTTTTAAAGGCAAAGGTGCCCTGGCATGTATAGAGAGATTGATGGAGAATATGGAGTTCGTAAAGGATGTAAATATGAACTATGACCCCCACCAGGTGATATCATTGAGAAAGCAAGCGAACAAAAACAAACCGTTTGAGCATCAAGCTATTGAAGGGTTAGCTGAAATGGCTAATTTGCTGCAGTTCACTGACGAGTCCAAAACTGAGACAGAGACACATCCCGCATCTCGTTCAGAGATCCAAATCACAGAGGGTGTCAGTGTTGCGGTCAAGAGGAGTTTGGCAGAGGCCGAGAATATGGAAGTGGACGAAGAGACGTCCCGTAAGAAGGCGAAGCTGCTTAAAGGAGGTGATATGGTGGACGAAGAGATGCCCAGTGTTTCCAAAAAGGTTGCCTTGGTCCCCATCAAGACCGTACAGGTCAGTCAGTTTTCTTTTAAAGGTTCAGAAGGTGACGTTAACAGCCCAGAATCCGGTCCCTTGTTTAAATCAAAAGAAGAGCTCAAGACAAGCTACCTAGAAAAGAGGAAGCAATCCCTGGAGGAAACACGAAATATGCTCCCTAAGGTAAGGAACCTGTATAGTTCTAAAACATCCCTAGTTGCTGCTAGGGATGCTGAGAAAAATACTTTCAAAATGGCCATTGTGAATGATAAGAAAATGTCTGAGATAGAAATCCGTCTGGACAAAATCAGTACTCCAGACAAGATTCAGTTACATAAGCAAACCAACGACATTCTATATTCAGACCTGTTGCAGGCCATGATGAGGATAAGTAAGTTGCAAGTATTGGTAGACAAGTTGGAAGTTCAACTGAAGCACGAAAAGGTCGAGAACAAAGCCAATGCTGTTCAAATCAGAAAAATGCAAACGGACATCGCTAAATCTGACAGTACCCAGGCTGTCAAGAAGTTGTTAGAGGAGAAAGACAATGCTCTACAGGTCCTCAAGAAGAAACTAAAGATCCCCGGTTCAGAACACGTCCAATCGGCCGAATTGATGGCCTTGCAAGAAGAAAATGAGAAAATCCATCAGGAAATGATGGAATACAAAGGGAAGGCCGTCGAGCTACAGGAGGAAAAATGTGGATGGGAGGTCGAAAGGGAGGAACCGCTGTCTCAAATATCCGTGTTGAAAAAGGACCAAAATGACGAGAAGGAAATCATGGAGGAGCTGATGAGTCAAACCCCCACTGATGAAGATCTCTCCATTGTGAAAATAGACAAACCACTGGATAACTTCTCTGCTGATGACCTATTGGTGTCCATGTCCCAGGTAAGTTTAAAAGACGACGAAATCCGAGAGTTGACGACTGAGAATGAAAAGGTAAAGGCCGAATTAATCAAAATGAGTGAAAGCAGAAGACAGATTTTGCAGGAAAAGAATCAATTGCAGAAGAAGCTCGAGGAGCTAAAGGAAAAATGCATTGGGAAGGTCCCCCTTCAAGGGGCGAAGCATATTATTTGGGATACCCTTACTATAGAGATTACTAAGTTCCGACATTACTTGAGTTTTATGGATGATTTGTGTACAGTGACAGAGTTGGCCCAGCAAAAAATGAAGCTTATGAATGAACACATGGCGAGAAGACCCCTCTCCACAGCCCAAAATACATTAAATTTCCTGAACTCACTATCGTACCAAAAGCTGCACGACATGGGCATAAAAGACCGAATCTCAATAGTGCTATCTGTGAAGAAGATCATCCAAAAGCACCAGTTGATGAAGACTATCCAAGACAAGTCCGATGAGTTGGTCGTGCAAGTCAAAGAGTTCAGACAGGAGTTTAGAGAGTTGTTCGAAGACGGATTGTCGTCTTTTTGGGACGAAGAAGGTCGGTTGCGCTCACTGGAACATTATCATCAGCTGCTTGTTCGGGCTCGCATGGATCACTCGAAATTTAATAGCATGGAAAAAAGCCTGTCAGGGAAAACTATTGTGGACATGTTAGCAGAAGATTTCAAAGTCTTACAGAAGTTCACCGTCATCAGAGCCAGGTTACCCAAGAAATATTATGAAACATATATGGAGCTCGAGGTGACCATCCGAGAGATGATGGAGTGCGACACCCCAAGTTCAGAGCAGTGGAAAGTTGTCGAGAGGTTTGGAAAAACAAAGTATATCGTTCCCTCCTAAGAACAGGTGTCATGGTATCGAAGAGCTGATGGGGCAAAGACATGGAGCTGATGGCGCAAAGGCATGGAGATGTTAGGCGAAGACGTGGAAGCTGTTAGGCCCAAGTTTGTTATTCAGTTGATTCATACTTTGTGATCGGTTAGGAATGGAATTGTAACAACTTCCTAGTGGTGTAGGATTTCGGTTACAAACTCTAATTTACGCCGGTCATTCTGTTATTGATCTGCTGGAGGAAGACTTATTGTTTGATCTATAAATTTGTATCTCTTTTATGAGATGGGGGTTGGAACCCATCAGATGAAGTAATTTGTGGAGAACATATCTGTCTTATTTTTTACCAAAATGAATGCACTGAGAGTTCTTTTTCAGAGATTCATGTATTATTGACATTGCAGTCCGTGCTTTCTTTCTCTGTGTGATTTGTAATTTTCACTGTGTAACGCTCCATTCTGTTTTTTCTGTCGTATCTGGAACATAGTGTTTGATGTTTAGAATTCATATGCTTATGCTCTATTCATCGTTTCAGGTATTATATGATATTTTCTACTAAAGTTGATATGGAATTCGTCTTAGACGCTCTGTATTGATGGGCTGTTCCCTCATTTCTTCTATTTTCACCCTGACAAATGAGATGACTGCAATTATGTGATTATCTTGCCTTTGAAAAATCCTGTGTATGCATTTTGGGAATCTTTTTATATGTATATGACTCCGTTGCCCAATGGATATGTGATTGTTTCAACCAAATAAATAAACCTTTAAATATTGTTACCGTTTGGTCTTGCAATTTGTAAAGTTCATGTTGAGAGATCCCTCTCTGGGAGAGAATACCAATTTCTTCCTAAAGTGGTTTTGCTGTTACCTCGGGGTGTACCTTTTACAACCTGGGTACATTCTGAGTGCTAACAACTATGATAACATTTTTAGCGTCGTTGCAAGGAAGGCAGAGGCCTACCTTGGTTCAACAATTATCCTTAAGCTCTACTCCGGTTCTCTTTTCCAACATTTTTGGCGTCGTTTTCGGGGAGGTAGAGGCTTGCCTTGGTTCATTTTACGTACCTCTCATTTCTATGAATGCTTTTACTATTTATATTCATTCATATCACATCCGGTTTTAAATCCATTTGTTGCATTTCCAATCATTAAATTTTGAACAGTCACTGTATTAGCTCATCTCTCCTACAACATTATATGTTGGTGAACACGACAATTTGTTCACCTGGAGACTCCACTGAGAAGCGAACCCATCGCATAAATCATAATGAATTTAGATTTATTAATCAAATGCATGAAGGAATTAACCAAAAACATAAATGAAGCTAGAAGGCGAATAAACGAAAGGGATAAATGGACGTCATATTCTTGGTATGAGGATAATCTTGACCATGATTATGGGTATGATTCTAATTATTGCAATCCTTATGACACCCACCAATTCCCTCACCCGCGTAATAAAGAATGCCTAACCATCCTGAGTGAGTCGAGGAGCAAGTATCAAAACCAACCAAATCCCGAGGTGAACGATTCTCGAGATTCAGTTAGACACCCATCCAAATTAACCAAAGCCGTTAAGAAAAAAGTTAAACCTTCTCCTTTTAACTTCTCTTAAGTACCTGAAGCACCTCATCCTATTCCAAATGATTACATTAAAAGGTTGCCTCGATTTTTCGGGAATAATCCTATTGAAGGATATTTGGAGATCTTCTGGTTGTATATGTAATCTTGGGGTGCTGAAGATGAAAACGTTTATATGCGTGCCTTTGGTGCTTCTTTAGATGGAGATTCCAAGCTATGGTTTGACCATTTGGAACTGGGATCAATCATTGGGTATGATATGTTTACCGATTTGCTAATAGAGGAGTAGTTTGTAGACATGAAACAAGCCATAGAGGAACAATTAGGTGATGATTGTGTCAATGAGGATCAATTTAATGAACATGATCAGAAAAATAATGATGAAATGCCTAATGATTGTCCTTCTGGATTTGATTTCTCCTCTCCTGAGCCAACAATGGATATGCCTTTGAATGACTCTTCGATGCAAGAGAATGATGATAATGAACAAATCTCAACCCTTTAGGATTATAACCTTGGTTATTACATAGAAAGGGAACTTCATAGAACCTTATCATCATTACCTAAAGAAGAGGGAGAACAAAATGATCACTATCAGGAACCATCCATAGTTGATTCTCTCGTTTGTGCATCCATGAAAGATCCTCATTGCCTAGTTGGCGGTTATTTTGAATCAATTTTTTATCACATCTCGGAAGAAGGTCAATCATATGATAATTATGATATGATTGTAAGTGAACATCCTTGTCCTAATTTTATCGACAAAATTATTTATCCAATCCTTAATTAGGACGTGTTATTTCAATATGCGGATACTGACCTTGCTTCAAATCATCTTGCGATCGTTTTTGGAGCTCAAATGAAAACGTTTTCCTCTCATCAATTTTCGAGATCAATTATTCTAAGTCACGTAGGAGAAAATTTTCAATCCACCCTCCCGTCCCAAATTTTCAAGTCGTCTTGTATGGATTTGTTTTCTAATCAAGCCGTTACTTTAAAAATTTTAGTCAGGAGTTTGAGCATTGTAACATAATTGGAGAAAAGGCGCTTCATTTCCTTTCTCAATCATCATTGATGAATAATATTTTTCAATCTATAAATCTTTCTTATGGGTGGTTGGACAAGGTGTATAAAGATCAATTTCATCTTTTCTTCACTTTTGAACATCAAATGGGCTTGATCTCATTCTCAGTTTCATTACATTACAGCTTGTCCCCATTTGATTCTCCAATTTTTTTTGGAGTGAATAGAATTGAGTGTTCTAGTAGGGTAGAGGAGAAAGAAAAGAATTGTTTGGAGTGGTGGAATCATGAGTCATATTGTCTTCTTACATCAAGAACGAACTCACATTCTTTTTATGATCCTATCAGTATCTTGATGGATAGAGTTTGCAAAAATCATTCGCATCCTTGGCATGATTTTATTTCGTATTATCCATGTGTTTCTCTCATTCTCACACAACAAGTCAAAATTGATTCAATTTCTGTTTACACCACTTCCAAGCTGTCTCTGGCCTATTGTGTCATTAACTGTAAAGAAAGCTCAATTTATCCGTTCAGCAAGTGGTTGCATTGGATCTATGCTTTTACTGAGCACTTGTCTGACTGGTCAGTTAGAGTAGGTAGGTTTGAATAAGCTCTCTGAGTAGTAGTTGATTCTTTTTCTGTCTCATTGATGCACGAGTTCTCAAGATTCTGAGTTGTTGTCTGTGTTTAGTTCTTTTACTTCATTTGAAATGATTAGATTAGAGTTTACCTTTCAACACTTTACTTTTAAGCATTTATTTTTCGTCAGTTTATTTCTGCATATATTTGTCCCATACATGTTGCTCCATTATTTCTTGCTTCCATGTGCATGGGTAATAAATAATGCTTGGAAAGGAAGTAGAATACTGGATGTGCTGGATTTCTTGCTCCTAATGGTGTTGCGGACCAGAGATTTTTGAGGTTCTCAAGCACTCTCTTCATTAAAGCACTTGTCCCAGTTGGAGCCAGATGTTATCACATATACATTCTGCAGCTGGGCTACCATGATGCAACATGCATACTTGTTTCTTTTTATGTTCTAGGCTGTTTTTCCACATGGGGTATTAGCATGGATATTTACAACTTTAATTATTCCATAGTCGTGTTCATCATATTTTTCTTGTTAGGACTAATATTTAGGGATCCATTGAGATTCTTTCGATGATGGTCAAGTTCATTGTAGAAAAGCAACAGATTGTAGTTGGTACACACAATTATAGAGGGGCTTATCAGTTGGAGACAGGTATATTTGGTGAGATTAGGTATACACTTCCTTGGTTTTTTTCTCTGTGATGTATGTTAGCTACCTATGTTTATCATGTTAGGATGATTATCAAGGATGATTTTAAGAACCCCCCCTAGATTTATATGTATTAAAAATGGGCGAATCTCTCCGATATATAGGAAAATTTGAAGGCGATTTTATCAATAATATAATATGTATATATATAAAATTTGGCGAATCTTTCATTTTATTATATAATGTTGTGAAATCCCGGTGAATCTTTCATTTTATTATATAAGGTTGTAAAATCTTGGCGAATCTTTCATTTTATGATATAATGTTGTAAATCTTGGCGAATCTTTCACTAAGTTATAAGGTATTATAAAATCTTAGCGAATATTTAACTTCATTATAAAAAATTGTAAAAACTGGCGAATCTTTCACTGATTTATAGAATATTGTTAAAATATAGGAACACCAACATTAGTCAAATAACATGAATCACATCATCAACAACATAACATGTAGACTCACAAGTCACAATTGGAAGGTGTCAGTGAAACACAACTGTACGGACTAGATTTAGGGCAAGTGGGGACTCCACATGTTATCTTGTCCCTTAATGGTCCAACGGACATGTGGGGACCTGAATATTGAGAAACTGATAAACTCATAGAATCATACATTATGCTCTATCTTGGCCTCCACTAGCCAATTATGGTCATGGAGGCTAATACAATTATGCATTGTAATTATGCCAATTGATTATTGCATTAGATGAATGTTGGTCTTGTGCCAATAGGTATCCTACGATCAACGCATAGGAACCTAGTGCATAGACCATTTTTCTCTTCAGTTAGCTATGTAGAGCTCATTTATTTTTTTGAATAATGATAAGTATTTACAAAGAAAATATACAATTAGCGTAAAAGAATAAAAAAAATGAAGACAATTAATTCATGCAACTAAAAGTTAATAAAAGTATCTATTCTCAAACCCTAAAACCAACCTTGATTCAAGCTTCAACAAAGGGTTAAATTAAGCATCGAATGAGAACTAGAAGAATTCAAAGGACTTAACACAATATTTAACCAAAATACACACAAACTTCAAAAATCGACAAAATGATTCAAACAAAAGCAATAAGCAAACCATAAAAATTTGTCAAGATATTCGTGCTAAACTCCAAGATGCTTTCATGTACTTGAATGAGCCCATTCTTTCTTAGCGAAAATGTTGTCAAATTAGTTATTTATCATTTAATGTTAGGAAACTATCTATGTGAAGAGATAGCTCCTAGGCCTACCTTTCTCAAATTCTAGCATCATTTTCTGTCACATATAAGAAAGAGACAATGTAAGAGAAAAATATCAAACCATCAAGCTTAAAATAAGCTGCATGAAGGTAATGTAGCTCAAATCATCAATGTTACAACAAAAATGTACAATGTAGAATCTATTTTTACCTAAAACACAACCTCAAATTCACATACATTTATCACCTTTGACCAACAAGGGTACATGGAACACCTATACCAAAATAAGACTCAATAAGTTTAATAGTATTAGGCTTCAGAACACGGTTCTCTTGCAAGTAAAATTTAGTCATTCAAGTCTATCCTTGAGTAGTATTTTAGTAATACTCAAGCTTGCCATTGACCTTCTTCTGTTCAAATTTAAATTCAGATATTTTGTGTATATCCCATTATAAATGACTCTCCCCATGAGGATCACCTCATCATCTTTCTCATGTAAATCCAAAGTCGAAAAGAAATACCTTCAATTCTGTCTCCAGTCTGTTCAAAATGATATCTTCACTGCAATTAATGCATCAACTCTCCCATCTACTATTGTATTGTTGTTCAATAAACTAAGGCATGCCACAACAGTATGGTTTATTCACATTACCAAGTTTCTGACTGATTTGACTTTAAAAAGTGCACCAAACAAAATCCTTCAACTCTGCCTACTTTTGAGAAGAACTAACAACTGCCCTTAATTAGCACATAGGTTATCCTCAAGAATGTTGTTTCACTAATCAAGGAAGTATTCAAAGAGTCCTTCAATATGCTACCAACAATCAAAACAGTTCCAAATCATGCTAGAAAACTTAGCGAATAAGTTCATAATTTCTACTTAATTTTTAAAGTGCTTCGTTTAATCTCAAAGAATATAATTAGTATTACAAATGACCTCTTCACAGAACTCGATGGGTGAACCGTCAAAATATTCTAGAACGAGCACCTAGACCCAATCACTTATTCATATGCTTTTACTTTTGAGGAATTGTGCCTCAGTGGGTGTCCTTGCAAGTTGCCACCTCCACTGCTGAACCACAACTCCATTAGTGAGTCTTATTCTAGTCTGTATATTAACTAGTTTGAATGTCAACAAAAAAATGGACAAGAATGGTCTTATTATTCCCTAAAATTCCTAATTAAGTTCTTCAGTTTTCCAAATTCTTTTTCGATATGTTAAACCATTCATTTTGAAGAAAACTAACCCCAAAGAAACATCACAAATCCCAGATTACCCTTAAATCCATAATCATGTGAGGGCCATAACAATCCACTTCATAGCCAATGCAATCCTTTCTGCATGAATACTAGTCAGCCCAAACCCTTCCTTTTCTCTACCAATGTTGCAAATGTCCAAGGAAACTGGTGGTAGACCTTGTTCCCCAAGTAAAAATTGTTAGAATACATTCTATAATTTAGCCTCTCTAAAAAGGAAAACAAAAAAAGTACTACTGAATGACTAGTGATCATAGGAGAAACTAACATAGTGATCATAGGAGTCAAGTTTGGTTATTCCTAAAGTTCGGAAAATATAAATTTTTAGAAATCGATCCTGTAACCTTTCTCTTTACAATATGTTTCTCAGTGAAGGATTTTTCCTATATAGCTTAAAATCAACATATTTTCATTTAACTGAAATTGTATCAATTGTTAGAGAATTTAAAGTTTGAACAATCCATACATATGACAGGTTGTTGTAGTGGCCTCTAATGTACCAACCACATATGAAATGCACTTTGGAGTACCAATGGCAGGGGCAGTGCTCAACACTCTAAATATTAGACATGATGCACACACAATGTCTCTCATTTTGAAGCATTAAGAAGCCAAGGTGGTGTTTGTGGATTACCAATTCTTGGAAGTTACAATGGCGACAGTCAAGAACCTTTCTCAGGTGACATAGGAATTGCCATTAATTATTGTGATCCATGAACTGGACAATCTAGAGAATATTCTTTGAATGAAGATCACAAAGATCTTGATTATGAAAAGCTTTTGATAAGTGGAGATCCAAATTTTGAGACTCGCTGGCCTGAAGATGAATGGGAAGTTATCTCATTAAGCTACACATCAGGAACCATCTCCATTCCTAAAGGTGTTGTGTACAGTCATAGAGGTTGAATCTCATAACAATTGGTATTATTTTAGCATGGAAATGAAGTCTAAGCATATTTACTTATGGACAACACCCATGTTTCAGTGTAATGGTTGGGGATTTCCATGGGGCATGGCTGCACAAGGTGGCACTAGTATTTGTTGTATAAGTGTAAATGCAAAAGACATATTTGATGCCATTACTGAGCACAAAGTCACCCACTTATGTGCAGTGCCAACAGTTTTAAGTATCATTGCAAATGCACCAGCTCGTGAAATAAGACCACTTCCTCACACCGTAGATGCTAAACACACTTGCTAATTTTTCACCCTCAAATATGAGTTATGTACTCGAGTAAAGAAAGCACCCCATGATTGACAATATATGTATAGAAGAGCAGCATGGAAAATCAACTGACCGCTTCAATCTAAGGAGAGCCCAGGTTTTCAAGATCTCCACTCCTTATCAACTATAAGCCATCAATTTTATGAAGGGATTAAGATATTGCTACGGGGTGTTTTGCATCGGAATCCACACACATCGCTGCATAATTGATTATTCCTAAGCAATCACTAACACGATGAATGAACATAGATACTTAAAATACTAGACACAATTGCTACCTTTTCATTCTCAAATATGCACTATACACCCATGTAAAGCAATATAGTAAGGAAAAGAAACACAACACATTGACCAACACCTCCAGTCTAAGGAGTCTCCACCATTATTGGCTTTCAAGATATTCACTCCTTATCAACTATAAGACATTTTTTTTTGAATGGGATTAGGATCTAGCTATAGAGTATTATGCATGGGAATCCACAAGAATTTCTTCATAAGTAAGCATGCCTAAGCAGTCAATGAAGTTAACATCCAATATTTTACCCATGGGAATTTGCACATTCCAGTCATATACTAGTGACATCATCAATATGTACTTCATTGTATCATCATAAGTAAAACACTCATGGAAGCCCCACAACAACATCTGTGAAAAACAAGATTTGTCAATGAGCACAATGCTTATAACATGTTTAGCTCATAATAAGTATCACATTATGATTATTCCAACAAAGCTAGAATGGAAAATAGGTTTATATATTGGACACTAAACTTATAGTCTTATACATCATGCCATTATATATCTGAAGTCTCAGTCAGTTAGGTTTTGAGCCTCATTTTTTCCTATTAGGGTTTCATGTTTTCAATCCCCGTATATGCAATAAAACCATAATCCAAACATAGTTTAAATTTAAACGAATTTAGTACCCAATCATGTATAACATGCCAAAAGAATCCATATCTATGATAGTCCATGCATCATCCAAGAACCTACTTCAAACAAACCTTAATAATAATGCACTTGTATAATCAATCAGAAATATGAACAGTAAATAAAAACAACATGCATTACTGCAAATGAAAACCTCCATAGAGTTATAGAACTCCTAACTAGCCAAAATGATTTCTAAACCAACACCATTTTAGGACAGCTTATATGCAAAATTAAGTAGTGAAAATCATAGCTATTGTACCCTTAGAATCTCCCACTGAGTTAAAATTTTGTTTTATCTTTAACCATTCAATCAAGCACTTAAAAGTGAAAAGTTAAAAGCAATAACCACCAACATTCAGAACTGACACATGAAAAAATAATGAGTAGCCACAAGTCCTAACTAAATCATAGTGCAATAGTTGACTGAGTCTAACTGATTGTGACTCATCACATGAGGTGGCACATCCATAACTCCAAGTAGCTTCGATGGATTTAACTGAAGTGCCACTTGTCATCAGAAGTTGTTGGAGCCGCCCTAGTTGTCTCCAGCTCATAAATATTAACCAAAAATAGGAAAATAATAGATGGAGGCACCTTTACAACTCAGCTTAACTGATTGTTAGGTGAAACAACAATTGGTTAGCAATTAGGTGCACTTATGACACTCAGATCAACCCAGAATTGCTCCCTGTTTGAAGGAGGAAGCTCAGTTATCCTCCCCAAATGAAGGAGAAGGTTTAGTTGCCATCCTTAACTGAAGGAGGGCGTGGGTGTGTTCATGCTGATGTCATAGTGTGCTCATCTGATTCCAAGTAAGTCAAATAAACTTAGGATAGTGGGTAAATAGGCCAAAATTGACCAAATAAGTGTGCATGTTGGGTAAATGACTCCAACAGTTTCTGACTGATTTGAATTTACAAGGTGCACCAAGCAAAATCCCTCGACTATGCCTGCTTTTGAGAAGAACTAACAAATGCACTTAATTAGCACACAGGTTATCCTCAAGAATGTTGTTTCACAGATCAAGGAAGTCTTCAAAGAGTCCTTCAATATGCTACCAACAATCAAAACAATTCCAAATCATGCTTGAAAACTTAGCAAATAAGTTCATAATTTCTACTTAATTTTTAAAGCACTTTCTTCAATCTCAAAGAATATAATTAGTATTACAAATAACCTCTTCACAGAACTCAATGGGTAAGCCATCAAAATATTCGAACGAGCACCTAGCCCCAATCACTTATTTATATGCTTTTACTTTCGAGGAATTGTACCTTAGTAGGTGTCCTTGAAAGTTTCCAACTCCACGGCTGAACCACAACTCCATCAGTCAGTCTTCTTCTAGTCTGAATATTAACAAAAAAAGGGACAAGAATGGTCTTATTACTCCCTGAAATTCCTAATTAAGCTCTTCAGTTTTCCAAATTCTTTTTCGATATGTTAAACCATTCATTTTGAAGAAAACTAACCCTACAGAAACATCACAAATCCCAAATTACCCTTAAATCCATAATCTTGTGAGGGTCATAAAAATCCAATTCACAGCCAATGCCACCCTTTCTACATGAATACTAGTCAACCCAAGACCATCACTAGGATTACTGCATAACACAAGTGGAGACAATAATTCAAAATTGCTCAAAACAAAAGTTCTGTTGTGATTGTAAATAGTTAGTTGATAAACTTGGAAAGAAAAAGGAATTACCTGTTCGAAGCAACAAAAATAAAAGATTAACATCAAGAAAGAGTTTGGTTTGATATATTATATGTCCGGAAAAGTTTACATCACTTGTATTTTGGTCAGACTATGACAATAAAATGTTTTATATAAAAAAATCAAGAAATGAATAAGTTCTAACTTTTAACAGTCTTATGACGATTTTATAAGAAGAGACAAACAACAGATAAAAACAAAATAACACATCTCCCAAGGATGATAACAGTTAATGGAGTTGGAATTTATGATAGTTTTGGGCACATGATACCCAACAGTTCCCCTGTTTTCTTGACAAAATCCTGGCTTTCCCTAAGGCAACAAAGGGATAACCAGAACATGGGAATATTCCATGTTTAATGGGAGTGTCCCCATTGAAATGGGAATGCTTCCTCCCACGCCCCCCAGGACAGAAAAATGTAGAGGACATGTCCCAAAGGGGTAAGGACGGATCCCATCCTATACAGATCAAGAGCCTCTCAGAATCACACCAAGTTTAGTCATGACACCAAGATCTAGCACTATACATAATTCATAGCTAATGGCTTAAACCATTGTTTCTTTCTTATAACCAAGATAAGAGCTACTGAATCCCAGTTCACAATTGCAACCACAAACTCTAGCTCAACTAAAAAATACTTCATGCACAAAGTAGTTATGATATTCAACTCATGGTTTCAAGAATGACATCCTAGCTCCACCCCAACTAGGTTCTGCATGCCTAATATCAGAAGCAAAAAACTCATTTTCATAGGATTTCATGTGGCAAATACATGTTT
>LPNX011167312.1:0-11036 GCA_001517045.1 Pseudotsuga menziesii | reverse complement strand
ACTTGCACATGGTGGGACTCATGGACTAGGAAAATAAGACAAAATAAATGAAATAATGTCTAAGTGGGTAAATACTATGGGTTGATTATTCTAACAGTTTCCAAGTTCTCTCCAAAATTGTAGATCTCTTCTTCTGGAAACATACTATGGCTACAGAATACATGCTTACCACTTCAAAGTTCAAATATCAATCAAAATCCATATCATCCATAGCATTCAGGGGAACGTACAAAGGTGATAGAAGTTAGAACCTATTGTTATAGGTGCATGCCATACAAATACCAAAACTCTTCTTTTTTGTTGCCACGTCCATCTCTACTGCATATTTATGGATACTGTCAATAGAGCCAAAAAACATTAAATATGTGAAACTTAGTTTCACTCTTGAATACTAAAATAATTATAGTGAGATCTGTTGTAATCTCACAGATCACATAAGGTTACCAATAATACATACTAAAACATACATACATAATAGAGACAAGATACAAGAACAAGTAGATAGAATAATAGATTATATTAGCATGAGAGGGTCCATACAATACAGAGAACTGAATCGAGCTCTCGTCTGGCTCAACAGCCTAATATATATGATTTACAAACAGTTACAAAATAACTACCTGTCAGTTCGGTGAAATGACACGACCTTAGGTGGCCGACCTAATCTCTAGTTTAGTCAGTTGACCGACTAAGTCGGCATACCGACTTGCTCCTCTAACATCTCCTCCATGAACAAAACGTTTCTTCATCCCGAAGAACAAGGAGGTACAAAAATTTCATTGTACGTCTAAGTAGTCATTATTATGTGCTTGGTCTTCATGGGATGTGAAGTTTGATGGTTGGTCTTTTCTGTACGCAGACTTCGACAATTGCTGGAGCTGTCACTGCTAGGTGATGTTGGAAATTCGTCCAACTCTGCAATATTTTCTGTATGTCGATGGTGAGTGTAGTCAGATTTGATAAGATCGACATTTTCTTTGGAATGGAAATTTTAGCTATTCTTTCCATGTCGGGACCCATAAACTGGTCCTTTTCTTCTGCTGTCTCTCTGAGTCGTTTCATCGGTGGGCATATGATGTCTACTTTTTCCAAGTTGGGAATGGCTTGATGCACTCACTGATGTGCTTCCCGCTCAAGCTTCTGGAGTTTAGCTATCTCAAGCACTATTTGATCCTCAATTGTGCTTCTGAGTGCTTCGTCAGTGGTTTTCATCTTCTCAAGCGCTTGGATCTCTTGTCGGGTCTGCTTGTTGCGCTGATAAACTTGCTCGTAGTAAGCAGGCCAGTCTCTCAGTACTTCTTCGGTGATGAAAGACTCCTCCATGTGATCTTGCAACGCTTTGTAGGCTTCGAAAAAGGCTATGTGCTGCTCCATCAGTAGTTGGACCGTTTCTTCTTTCTGCTCTTCTTTTGTTTCTTGAATACGTGCTTGGAGTGCCGACACCACGCTTTTAAACAGTTGATAAGCTCTTTCTAGCGGTTTGTCGGTGTTGACCTCTATTGGTCCCGGTATCACAGACTGGACCAACTCCCTGAACTTGTTAAGGAACTTAACTTGTTCTTTTTCCTTGTTGTCTAGTTCCTTACATCTGTGCTGGTTCCTTTTCTTTGCCTCGACTGCTAGCGCTTCTAGTAGTTGTTCTAGCTCTGGATCTTTCATTTGCTTTTGTTGGAATTGGTATCTTTGCTCCCGCCTGTCGAGATAGTTCCTGAAATATCTGTTCGACTAACGGATAATAGTCGAGGGCCTTTGCATTTGGTTTGGCGCCCTGCATGTACCACACCGCGGTATGGTCAAGCTCTAGTTGAATGTGGGCCTTTTTGGGTAGACTTCGTCGGATGTTTTGAGGTACCCTCCATCTGGTCATGCGGACTTTTAGCTGCTGGAACCAGTTTTCCAACAACACTTTTCCGTTTGCAAGTTCCTTCATTGTTCCTTTCTGGGAGAAGGGTTTGAATCTACACATATGGAATTTTGTGGGTTCCTGAAAATTTTTGTCTCCTTCAGGGAAAATAGAGTACCTTACTATCCATAAGATAAGGGATGGGAACCTGATAATTCCTCTTGTCTCTTGGCATTTCTCATAGATGGTTTTGATTATTTCGGCTACATACTCAGCCCATCTGTATATCTTTCCATTGGTCGCAATGGTGTTTACTGCTTCCAACATATCTAGTTTGAGGTCGCTTCCTCGACCTGCCATTGTGAGTGTAATAGCTATGATTTTGGCCACAATCTGTGGTGTTCGATGTGTTATGTGACCAATCGTTAGTCCTTTCGAGTTTTTGCTCGATGCCGACCCTGTTAATTCTTCGACCAGTCCTTTTATACCAACTGGTACTGGGTCTCCTTTGTTTGATAGCCCTGTTAATTGGGAAATGGCTTCCCCGGAGATGTCGACCAGTTGGTCGAAGTAAAATCAGTCGTTGTGGCACTGGCTTATGAAAAAATTCATTGCTGTTTCTTTTGTGCCACCGAAGCTGGCCATGAGCGGTGCATTGGCATAATTTACAATGGAACTGTGTTGTATTTTCTCTGCAGCGGGAGTAGGCTTCTTGTCAACGTAATCCCACTATTTTATCTCGGCCCATAGTTTTTTCCATGATCCCTCCAACATCTTAGCATTCTTGATGTTCTTTAGTCTCTCGACTAATGGTGTTTCTGCAGTCTATAATTCCTTGTCTGATCCGGATTTATGTGAGAACGAAATGAAAGAGAATATATATATTCAAATACACAGATGTATATGGCAATCAACACAGTAATACAGTAAACTCAGATTCTATTAAACGAATGAAATAGAACAAACTGTAAAACAAAAGTAGCTAGAATGGTGGTAGCTATCTCTGAGAAGAGATGTGGCTGCTACGCTCATTTGTGCCAAGCTGAATACAAAATGAGGCCAAAAGGGGCCTATTTATAATAAGAATGAGGCGAGAACCCCAAAAGTCCCAAAATGTAACCCTAGAAGATGAACCGTCATAAAGTTTGCGACCCCAAGGTGGTAAGTTGAACAGTCAACTTCCTGGGGTCATAACTTTTGCATATGATCTCCGATTTGGGCGTTCGATAGCTTGTCGGAAAGGTCTATCTAAGCTTTACAACTTTTGGTTGGCCCCGAATCTCCAAAAAACGTCGTTTAGGGCCTCAAAACGGCCCCGGAAGTTTAGGACTCGAAAAACTGCCGAAAAAAAAACTAGGAAACTGCCACAATGAACAATTATTTTGAGCCAGTGGAATAGGTGGGTGGCCACCAATATCCATCTGGATCAATCCTCCCTCCTTAGGAAGCAATGGTCTCCATTGCGTTGAGTGCCCCCATCAAATGGCGAAACTTCTGCTGAACTTGACTCTTAGTGAGCCACTTGCCTTGGTGGAGGAGTTGCCCTGCTTTGACAACTCGATATAGTTCGATCTTCTGTTGGCGAGTGCCTTTAACCTGTCTGTCCATGATCTGATCACTGGTTGCTTGTTCCATGCAGTCGGGATTAAGCTCTGTAGGTGTCAATTGTTTCGCCACATCCGAGGTGTCCAACAGTGGTGCAAAATATGGTCGAAGTAGTTCCACATTGAACAATTATTTTGAGCCAGTGGAATAGGTGGGTGGCCACCAATCTCCATCTGGATCATTGTCTTTGGCTGAGGCTCTGGTCTGTTTGGGTGCCATCTTGTCGGTTTGGTGGTTGATTTCACTAAGGTGCTTTTTATTTTCAGTCGTCTAGTTGCTCTGATGCTCTCTCTATTTGAATTGCGATGAATGATCCTTCGGTGGTTTAGTATTTATAGGGGACACGTTGGATGTTCTTGTTGATAGGTGTATTAATGGCGGACGTGATGTTCCAACTAGAACACTTGAGTGTGTGTTAATGGTGAATTGGTTTCGGCGCTCGAGGTCATGAATGCGCGATGGGACTATCGAGGTCGTCAGTCGATGTCGGTTATGAAAATGGTTGATAGCGTTATGTCGATGCGCATGATGTCGGTTGTCAAAGTGGTGTTTTCCTGTCATAGTTTTCTATATACTCTTTGCTTTTTGCTTTTTTAGGTTTTTATAGATTTTTGTTTAACCGTTATGATCATTATTATTTATTTATTTATTTATTTTTTTAGATTCTGTTGCGATTTAGTCGGGATTCATTAACGAGTTTCCGGAATACTATGCCTTGCAACATCTTTAGTCGGACTGATCCGTTGGCATGTATTCCTTTGACAATGTAGGGTCCCATCCATTCTGTATGGAGTTTTTTAGGTTTTCCTTTTACTCGACTATTGTATAGTAAAGCAAGGTCTCCTACCGACAACTTTTTGTTCTTGATGTTTCTGTCGTGCCATGATTTTTGTTGTTGTTTCTGGATTTCTTCATGTTGTATCGCAATCAGTCGGTGTTCTTCAAGTTTACTCAGTTGTAATAGTCGGTCCGTTCTTCCTTGTTCGACATCAACATGTAAAATCTCTACGATAATAGGTGTCTGTTGTCGAAAATGTAATGGAACTGCTGCTTCTAGTCCATACACTAGTCAAAAGGGGGTTTGGTCGATTGAACGTTTGTATGATGTTCTGCATGCCCATAGTACTGTAGGTACCTTCTCATCCCAGTTGTTTTTGTCTGCATTACATATTTTTGTTAAACCTTTTGTTAATGTTTTGTTAAATGCTTCAATTGCTCCATTCGACTGAGGATGGTATGCTGTACTCCGACGATGGTCGATTTGGAACTGGTCGGTTAGGGTTTTGATAGTTCTATTAATAAAGTGTGTTCCTTGGTCGCTGATTAGGGTTAGTGGACATCAGAATTGAGTAATGATATTTTCATATATAAATTTTGTGGCTACCTCATTGGAACATGTGTCGACTGGTTCTGCCTTTGCCCATTTGGTCACTTATTCGACTGTAGTTATTATGTACCTTGCACCTGTTCTTTTTGTTGGTATAGGAAATGGTCCTATGAAGTCTATGGCCCAAATTTCAAATGTCAAACTTGGGTTTACTGATATCAAAGGAATTTCTGTGCTAGGCAGGGGTTGACCTAGTTGTTGACATCTATCACATTTGCTTACAAAGTTTTTGCAATCTTTGTGAAGTGTCGGCCACCATAACCCTGATTGTTGGATTTTTGTTACAGTTGTGTCTGCTTGGAAATGTCCTCCTGCAGTTCTGTAATGTGCTTCATGCATAATGTTGTCTCTTTCATGTTCCAGTACACACCTTCTAAGGATGTTGTCTAAACCCATTTTGTACAGTAATCCATTTATGAGGCTATAAGGTGTAGCTTTCATGGCTAATATCTATTTCTTTTTGGTACTCATGCCTTCTGGTGCTTGTCCATCTTCTAAAAACTGGGCTATTTCCTCTAACTCTGCCAGGACTGCTTCTATTCAAAATAGATGTGCATCTAGTAAGTCGTCTTCGACTCCTGTCGATTCCCCTCCTGTGTTGATTCAAGATAAATGATCGGGACTGACATTTAACTTACCTAGTCTGACAACGACTTCGAACTCAAATTATTGGAATATAAGTAGCCATCAACAAATTCTTCCATGGTGTAGAGGCTTATTCACAAGGTATTTTAATGCCTGATGATCAGTGTAAAAGATAAATGGATTAGCTAGGAGATAATGTCGATATTTTTGTAGTGCAAAGACCATTCCTAATGCTTCTCTTTCTATCGTCGAATTGTTTCGTTAAGCTTTGTTTAGTTTTGTGCTACTGTAAACTATAGGATAATCCATTCCATCATCTCCTAGTTGAGTTAGGATTGCTCCTATTACTAGGCTTGATGCGTCGATGTGGACATGGAATTTAGTCGACCAGTTTGGAAACCTTAGGATTGGTGCTTTGACTAGTTTTCTTTTTAGTTTTTCAAATGATATATGGCACTCTTCTGTCTAGTTGAACTCTTTATCTTCCCTTAATAGTTCTTCTAGTGCATAGGTCATATCTGAGTAATATCTTATGAATTTTTTATAATAGCCCGCATGACCTAGTAACACTCTGACTTGTTTTGAGTTCACTGGTGGTTTTAGGTTGAGGATAATTTTGATTTTTGCAAAATATACCTTAATACCTTCCTTACAGACAATGTGTCCTAACAATATCCTTATGGGGTTCACAAATATGTACTTCCTGATGTTCAAGGCTAACTAGATTTGTCGACATCTTTCCAACATAAGCCTTAGCCACTTGCAATGATCTTTTAACATGGAGTATATTGTCCAATCATCAAAGTATACTACCATGGTTTTGTAAATATATTCTTGGAATGTTTTGACCACAATTCTAGAGAATACTGCAGGTGCATTCTTTAATCCAAAAGGCATAACCTTGTAAGCAAATGAGTCAAATTCACATACAAATGCTGTCTTTTTCTGATCTTCTTTAGCTATTGGCACTTGGTTATAACCTGAGAAGCCATCTGTAAATGAGTAGCATTCATGTCCTGCAACTTCATTTAAGATTTCATCTGCATAAGGAGTTGGAAATGGGTCTGTTAGTGTCACTTTATTTAGCTCCCTGAAGTCGACACAAATTCTTAATTTGGTCGGATCATGTTTCTTAGGTTGAACAACCATTGGACTTGCCCATTCTGATTGGTCAATAGGGTAGTTTATGCCTGCTGCAAGCATGTTATCAATCTCCTTTTTGACTATCTCTTTGTATTTATGAGCTAGCTTATATGGCCTTTTCTTCACAGGTCGAACATCAGGTTTAGTGTCAATTTTCATTTCACCCATTTCGTGGACTAAACCTTTGAGATCTGTATAATCTCGGGCAAATACATCCTGGAACTCTTTTAAGAGGTTCACTATTTCTGTTGTCTGCTCTTCACTCCAGTAGTCTCCAATCTTTGCCATTTTTGGTCGGTCATCATTTGAGATGTCGAATTCTCTAGTTTTGACCTTAGCATCTAGCCATTCTGGTGCTTTGGATTCATTGATTGGTCAAATTCCTTCTTTAAACTGTGAGAATGTGGTAGGGAAGTCGGCTGCAGTCATTCAGTCAGTATCGTCCTTGTCGATGGTTCCAACTTTGAGTACTGTGCGAATAGGGTTGGCCATTTCCACATGGTTTGATTTCCATCTAAAACTTTTCCCTTCTGTATTTTCATTTTCTAACTGTAGTCTTGTCGACTGTGGTATTGTCCTAGTTTGTATATTGTTACAGTTCATTGTCTGTTGGTTGTCTTTTAAGGGTTTGTTTTCTGTCAACTGTATAAATTCTTTAATCTATTTTGTTGTTTTGGCCAAGTTCTTATTTTGTGGTATAAAGTTGAAATCTTTGTTAAAATTTTCTCTGAGTTCAGGCCATAGGAATGTTTCACCTCGGGCTTCCTCCATCTTATACCATTTGTTTGGTAAGTCAGCGAGGGTTGATGGGAACAGATGTGGCCATGCACGTTCATCTTTGTACCCAAGTCTTCTCCATTCTTTTTCACATGTCTTAATATGGTCTTCTGGATTCTGTCCTTGAATGAAAATAGGTATCTGAGCTTGGTTGGTTAACTTATTTCCTCCAAACCTTTCTACAAAGTAAGTCGAAGCTGTTGTCCAGGTCTGCAGTCTTGTCTGATGGGTATCCCGCCATCTAGCAACTTGTCCTATAAAAGTTTCTACTAAACTTTGTAGTCGACCATGTTCACCAATATTTTTGGACACTTGTTCTATGTGCATTACTGGTGATTCTCTTTCCTTATATCTTGGTTTTTGTGTATTATTTATATTTGTAGGTTTTAAAGTAGGGTATTCCCTAATTTTTTTCTCAAATATTTTTGGTACAATGGACACTATGACGGATTGTCGGGTGGGATCTTTCTGTACTTTTTGGATAGTCCAGCACCCTCTTGCTTGTGTTTCATAGTTCTCGACTTCCCAATCATATAATTTTGCATCTGAATTATATCCCACTGAGTCTTGGTTTCCTGAATGAAGTTCTCCATAGATATTAGGTTCTGTATAATCTACATTATTTTGTATCTGATAAAGTTGTCGGATATCAAATTCTTCATTGATTGGTTCTGTCCAAGGTTCTCCTTGGGATGGATGAATAGGTACATGACCTTTTCTGAAAGAACACCCCGAGCAACCAAAGTTGAGATCAAAGCGCAATTTCTATCATTTTTCAAAACTCCAGATGCAAAACATCTGGCAGCAAAGAAACTAAAAACGACATCATAGAAGCCAGGAGAAACTGTCCGCAATTACGATAAACGATGGAAATACCTTCTTATCCAATTGGACTATGTTATTGACGAACAGTTATTAATGTAGTGGTTTCTTGCAGGTTTATCACAGAAAATTCACCGACAAATAAGTCTGGAGACATTCAAGACTTATGAAGATGCGCTTACAAAAGCTCTCCAAGTAGTAATGGATGAGGACATACCGGCATTCTCCACCGATCACAGATTAGAAGAACAGCTCAAGAGCGTACATAAGTCATTAAAACAATTAAACCTCAAAAGTCAGGATATCTGGTGCACGAAGTGATCGACGGCCGAACATTCAAAAGACATCTGTCGACAGGACATCAGCCAACATGACGTTTGATTCGTACAGACTAAATGTTTTTGCAACATTTTCCAAGAGCATGGAGACCACTCGACAAAAGATTGCTTGTTCAACATGCAGAATGACGAGGCATCTTGGTGTGCAATTTGCGAAACCAAAAATCATAACACGGCCGACCGCCATCTGAATCTCAAGAACCAACAAAATTATCATGCAGTCTATCAGACCAATGCAGTTGCACAAAGTAATGAGCAAAACCATGCGCCAAACGACCAGAACAATCAAAGATATGAAGGCTGAAGATACGAGCACTGACATGATAACCGACGTGGAGACTATGGAGGTTGAGATTCATTCTTTGGGAATCGAGACAACCGACCACGTCGACCCATCCAATGTTTCACATGTTATAAGGAGGGACACCGGCATGCAGACTGTCCATATAAGAACAGGACTGACCTCAAATTCTGTACTAATTGTGGCATAGGGGATCACTCATTAGAGGATTGCCCTATTATGCTTGAAAATATAAATAGTTCCCTTGTTTTCTTGACAAAATCCTGGCTTTCCCCAAGGCAGCAAAGGGATACCTAGGACATGGGAATATTCCATGTTTTATGGGAGTGTCCCCATTGAAATGGGAATGCTTCCTCCCATGCTCCCCAGGACAGAAAAATGTAGAGGACATGTCCCAAAGGGGTAAGGATGGATCCCATCCTATACAGATCAAGAGCCTCTCAGAATCACACCAAGTTTAGTCATGACACCAAGATCTAGCACTATACATAATTCCTAGCTAATGGCTTAAACCATTGTTTCTTTCTTATAACCAAGATAAGGGCTATTGAATACCAGTTCACGATTGCAACCACAAACTCTAGCTCAACTCAAAAATACTTCATGCACAAAGCAATTGTGATATTCAACTCATGGTTTCAAGAATGGAATCCTAGCTCCACCCCAACTAGGTTCTGCATGCCTAATATCAGAAGCAAAAAACTCATTTTCATAGGATTTCATGTGGCAAATACATGTTTCCAAGTTCTCTCCAAAATTGTAGATATCTTCTTCCAGCAACATACTATGGTTGCAGAATACATGCTTACCACTTCAAAGTTCAAATATCAATCAAAATCCATATCATCCATAGTATTTAGGGGAACATACAAAGGTGATAGAAGTTAGAACCTATTGTTATAGGTGCATGCCATAAAAATACCAAAACTCTTCTTTTTTGTTGCCATGTCCATCACTGCTTCATATTTATGGATACTGTCAATAGAGTTGAAAATCATTAAATATGTGAAACTTAGTTTCACTCTTGAAGACTAAAATCATTAGAGTGAGATCCCTGTTGGCAATATGGCAGAGCATGTTGTAATTGATGGAAACTAGATAAGAATAGCAAAAAGAGCCATGAATGAGAGGTGACTTTATGTTCATAGCAGAAAAGAAATATGCAGGCCTTATAAGTGAAGGATGGCACTAGAAATTTTATGAGTAGAGACTATGGTATTTCACCCAGGCTCATAGTTTAAGCAAGATCCTGTAAGACAATATCCTATAAGAGTATGTTGGGATCATTTTAAAAGATGGAAGCAGCGCAAACTGTTTTCAACAAATCAGTCCTTTCATTGTGGATGAACTTCGTTTGAAGAGCCCAGCTCCATTGTCGATTGAAGATCCTCTATAGCTAGGTGTAAATGTGGGTGCAGGGTATTTTGCAATATATGCAGGTTGCCTTTGTAGAAATGCTGGAGAGTCTCATGATACCACTGCCAAATACATCAGATAATAGCGAAATGTCTAGTGTGATTTTAGGTCAGAATAGGCGATCCATCCTCATGCCAAAAATCCGTTGAGATTGACATTTGAAATCAAAACGCATAGATTAAAATGATAAAAATAAACACAGAAAATAAACACAGAGGGTTTTTACAGATCAAGACTCAGCAGCTGTTAGATAAAAAATCAACAATGGAGATTAAGTTTTGTGATGAGAATTATCCCACATTGGTTACACGTAAGAGTTTTTATGTCTCTATATATGCCAACATATTATATCTTTGTCGACGCGCAGTGAAAATATATGGTGGGGGCTCTAGGTGTTTGGACTCCACGAGAAGATCACCAGCTTGGAGCCCGAGATGACCTGTCAGGCCCCCTATCTTTTGGTACGTGTGGCGGCTCAGCAGTGGACGAAGACAAGACATGGCAATACGTGGTAGTATGAAAGGATCACATGGCTGTACAAAAGTATGAGATGGACTAATTCATGGAAGATACGTGGACGATATATGGAAAATATGTGGACCGAGATGTGGCACATACATGGAATACGTGTTGACTTCTAATTGGATCAAATCCTCCTCCTGTACAGAAAAAGTTTTTTTAAGGGTTTAAAAGATGAGTTTTTCATTGTTCTTTTTGTTTGTAGAACTTATAAAACAAATAAACTACTATATATATAAACAAAACCACTATATATATATATATATATATATATATATATATATATATATATATATAGGT
>LPNX011167296.1:4116-15632 GCA_001517045.1 Pseudotsuga menziesii | reverse complement strand
TATATATATATATGCTTTCAATACATCCCTCTACCCTAAAATTCTAGGAAACCCATACCCCATTTAGGTATACCCAATTTAGAGAGAGATTTACTAATGAAGAACTTAATATTGTTTTTTAAATAGATGGGATAAATGTGAACGAAAACTCGAGCAGAAAGAAGCTAGCCTTGAAGGCACCTTACTTAGGGTGGGCTCAAGGATTGTAACTTGTCCCTTCATAATGTGATCCCTCCTAGATTAAACCTTGTTGATAATTATGTGTTCTAAAAATTATAATAATTGGATATGAACATAAAAAATATTAAAATATTACGAGGTATCATTACTGGTTAAGGTACATTGAAGCCTTCTATTATTGCTCCAAAAATATTAATAATTCATTAATGATGCCAGTAGAATAAAATACAAGAATTACAAATTTTACAGAGAACTTAAGTTACTTATGACTCATTCTCCCTTAAAATATTAACAATCAATTAATGATGTCAGTATAATAAAATACAAAAATTCCAAATTTTACAGAGAGGTTGGTTTACTTATGACTCATTCTCCCTCATTTCATTAAAGAATATGGATAAGAACATAATAGATGCAGTAGAAACAATGCTATCTAAGATTATTGTGTCTACGCCCATGAATACTATAAGACTTTGAGAACAAAATATATGATGCAATGAAAATTATTGCATTAATTGTGTTCATTGTAGTGGTTACAAGAATGGTATAAATTGTCTATAGTAACAACTTTTAGTAACCTTAATCTGAATTTTATATCAGTGTTCATTGGTCATTTATTGAGGAGAAAGAAATCAAAATTGATTAGTGAAGGGAAACGTTTAACAATTATTCATTTCCTTGATGGACCAAGAATCATAAATGTGACATTCATGTAGAAAAAACTATCAGGTAATTCAGTAGAGTTGCTAGAAAATGAAGCTATGCATGGCTGGTACGTATTTTCAATGGAACAACATTAATAAATATTGTAAACAAATAGTAGTACAATACAATTCAAAGGAAACCTATGATTTCCCCACAATAGTAATTGTTGGATAACTAGCTTAGGTGTGATCCAAGCATGTATTAAGATAATCGTCATGGATAATTATCTCTCCATATACCCTGCGAGTGTGGTCTAGAGGAAAAGGTGAGGCGATTAGGCTTGTAATGTAGAGAATGAGTGATAAAAATTTTAATGGAGAGAGCTAGGTTCAAAGTTAAAACCCCCTTAGTGGGTGTGTATGAGTCGAAGACTCAGGTGCAAACCATAGAGTACTTTTTAGAACATAGATATGCATGTAATAAAGTAGCTTGGAAAAATAGATTCTATAAGCCATATTTCTCAAGAAACAAACAAAAATCAATACAATAACATAGTAAGTCACATATGACCAATAAAAACATTGGAAATTACCCGCGGTAACGAAAAAATGTCTGGGATTTGGATCAAGAAGTGAGCAGCATAAATGAACTATACAACAAAATCTACAGGAGGTTGGCATGCATTGTGCACGCAGGAATGATACAAACATATACAGAGCTCTAGCATAGGTTCCTTCACATTCTCACTATACAAATACACCAATGATTTCTTAAAGGCCTCATATACAACATTTCCCTCTATCATCTTGTCTTTCAGTTAATATCATAACTTTGTGCTCACTACTTGAGAATCTGGACAGGTTTTGGGGAGGATATTTTCCGTGAAGAAAGACTCGTGGTTGCTAGAATGCAACAGTGAATGGGCAGAATGCAACATTGAATGTCTAGAATGCAATGGCAAATGGCCACAGGAAAGTCCTGAAACACAATTTTAGCATCACTATAGTCAACATCAACAAGAGACATAAGAGAATCAATGCTTGCAAAACCCTCAATATTTTTCCAAAAAAATTCTAGGATCAGGAAGATGTGAGCATACTACATCAAATACACAGCACACTAGCATGCATCATGCACACAGATGTTATCCAAAGGTATACATAACTATGATGTTGCAGAATCCCTCGCTCGTCTCTTCAACAGCCTCCAAGTTCTCTCCAGTGTTTTGTTTTTCTCCATTGCAAGAAGTCTAACTACACAATGAATTTTCCAAACCCTAACCTCAATTTCAAACCTACGTGAGTTGATATTAAATGAGTAAAAACCTGATTTTGCACTGCATTCAATGGAAATGCCTAAAATGCAAAGAAACCCACTTCCCTCTTACCAAAAACAAAATTTAATTAGCACCAAACATATCTCTTATCACACTTGTAGTTAATTCATAACTCCATTGAATGTCCACATCGGTAGGTTAAATTCCCACATAGTCCATCCTGATCTCATTACACTTCAGAAACCAACTCTTCCACCGATCGATCATTAACCTTGGTCGCACATTGCTGATTGTACTGTTATTTTCTTAACACCGGTCTCATATTGCTCCAAACTCGCATAAGCCCAACCAAATGCAGGGTTCCAAAATCAGTTTTATCGGCCTAGGATTCGGTTTTTTCTTTTCTTTGTCATGTTTATGAATTTTTAATATTTTAATTTTAATATTATAAATTGTGTTTTTTTATATTTCATTTTATTTTTATTTTTAATATTATAAATTGATTTTTATAATATACTTTATTTTACACTATTATTGTTATATATGGTATACGTATTTTATATGCATATTTTTGCATTTTATATATATATATATATACTATTTTTACATATATATGTCAGATTGTTTTTTTATATTTTATTTACAATATTATATTAAAAATATATTTTATATTAGCATATATTGTTTCGGTTTTTATATAGTAATTTTTTGTTTTTCCATACATGCATATTCATAACACTGTCATTTGCAATCCTTTTATAATCCCTTAGGTTAGATAATATAAGGAGCATGGCCAAATAAGGGCTTAATTGAAGTTAGATAGAAATAATTTTAGATAGAAACTGAGACATGATAGTAAGACATCATGTGACCCTCAATTTGAAATGTATCCTCATTATAATTACAGAAAATAAACATAAAGTGTGTGTACATGTTTACCTCATTAAAAACAGAAATATGGACCTATATTTATTATCTCATGAATGAGCAATTAACTGACAAAGAGGCTGTAACATATTCATATATTTTCTATTGGTGGATCTCCTTGTTCGAAATCCCATTAATTTGAAATCGAGCTGACAACGTAAATTGATGGGAGGTCATGTTGTGGGAGCTGCTAACTAGAAGGTGTGACCCTAATTGATATAATGTATGGCCATTACAAAATTATTCCTATGAATATGTATGACGTTAATGATGGGTATAATAATTATGTCTCTATTCAACATATCATGTAGATAAAAAATTTGGTATTTAATTCATTGATATACATCATTATACGATCATAAAAATTGTGTCACAGTTCGAATTACATTTTTTTACCTGCATTGTCTGCGTCGAGTGACACAATTTACATCATCACTCATGTCTCTGAATCTCTGATCTACAGTGTTAAAATTTAGTAAATTGTACAAATTTATTGGCAAAATTGTAATTTTCCATTATCAGAGTGGCACAACTATAAATGACCATTTGTTATGTGGTCATTTTTAGTTTAAATCTTATCTTGTGACCAAATTGGTAATTTATCTTGGTCATTTTTAGTTTATTTCTTATCTCATGATCAAATTGGTCATTTATCCCTTGAAAAAACCATGGTGACCAAATTGTTTGGTCGCCTGTCACTTATCTCTCATTTTGCACTAGTGCCATGGGATGGTGTGCAGTACTATAGACTACTTACTCAAGATAGTACATAATATGCACTACATACTCCTAGTGCTCAACAATATTAGTCATGCATAAAATAAAAATTATATAATAGATCTACATATAAATGTTATAAACAATATGTTTAAAAAATACTTAGAATTTCAATGAATAACACAAATGACAATAAATACTTATCTTTCATGTGATTTGCTGGCTCTTTTCCTCCTTACAGAGATCACTGGAGGTTTTGGAGGCATACTCTGCTTCATCGTCTAATTTAGAAGAGCTTGATATTCTTCCTCCTCAAGTTTGGAACTTGTTGAATTCGTCATCCTCGGTCCCGATGGCTTCAGGAAGCACTTGATCCACAATCACCTTGGATATACCTTCATATTTGGAAATTTCCCTCCACATTCTAGCCAAGCGTATATTGTCTGCTTCATTTGAATATAGCTATGAGGAGGATTCTTCTACTCCTTAAGTTTAAGCTCAGAATTGTTTCCAAGTTCTTTTCTGAAGAAATTTTGTAACATGTCAATTTCTTAGAGGAACCACTATCCAAAACACTACTACATTTAAAGGACAAATTCTTCATCTGATGACTCCTTTTTCTTCTTATTTAATGGATAATCTTCCATGTCTGTCGCATTTACATGATGTTTTCTCCTTTTTTTCACTTGAGTGAAATTTCTTGCATAGTGTCCCAACTAGTTACAGTTGTAAAATCTAATATTGAAAATATCCTTCTTGTTTTCTAATATTAATATCCTATCATCCTTTTTAGTAAAATTTCTATCATTTCCTTTGTTTTCCTGAGCTGGAAGTGCTTGATTTTCTCCAATATCATTTTTCTTCTACATCTTGGAGATCAACCTTGCCTCATCTTGAGTACAACCTATCCATATCCTATCAAACTTAGGTAGCTTATTCCTTGCACAAATTCCTTAAACAAAGGAATCCCAGGAAGATGGAAACCATTCAAGATATAGTCGATTCTAGTTCATCCTCAATCTAAGAAAACATTGTAAAGTAGGAGGACATTGATTCTGAATTTTTTTGTCATCACATTCCTTAACTTGTGTCTCATTAATAACTTTATTCTGGTAGTATTGATTTCATATAATATTTTCAAGGCTTCAAACAATTTTTTAGGAGTATTCACTTTGGACATATGAGGAATCAAGTGGACCTAGATTGAGTCATATAGAATCTGTTTTGCTTTGACTACATTCTTCTTGTATTTTTTCTTGGCCTCCTCTTCCTCTAGTTCTAGAATAACTTCATTGACATAATTTAAGATATCATTCTCCTCTAATATTGGAACTTGAAGTTTTCCAAAAGTGAGATATGACTCCATAAATAAATGTGCATTCATAGGGAAATTTGGAGAATTCCAAGATCCATCCTAATCTATGGATGAAAGGAATTAAAACTGGAAACCCTAATCCTTGACCCCTTGTTGAAATTAGGTCAAAATTGAAAATATCACCAAACTAAAAAATTTATTCCATATACAAGTACGTCCTACTAAGAGGATTTCCAAAATGTTATTTTCAATGCCAATCTATGGTTAGAAGTGTTTGGAAATAGAAACCCTAGTTTCCAACTTATGATTATTACGACTATTGAAATGTCTTCTTTCAGCATGACTCTAATACAATGTTGATTTTTTATTAGTTGTTGGATGTTATGAACTTATCTATTACATAAATATAAATTGCATGCATGTAAGGATCACTAAAAGAAACACATTCACAATAGAACAAATTTACCCTCGGAAAAACCCTATCATAAGAAAAACCCAGCAAACTTCTCTAGATAAGATTCTTCAATAAGAATAATGCTCGACACTAGTTATAAAATAATAATAAAATAAACATACATAATAACCTATGATCTCGAAGAAGAGAGAGAGAAAGACAAAACCCCAAAAATAGTCTTCCCAATGCTTCTTGGACCCCCTAACTTGTCTTCCTTGGATCTACGCATTTTTTTGTCTTGCTTGAGCGAAATTGTGTATTGCAAATGATCGAAGATAAATTCTATTTATATGAATAAATTCGCTTCTCCATACTGCGTCTAGTTGTCTCCTAGACTGGGTTATTTTCTCCCTTAAACTAGGCCATTTCCCCCCTTTAACACAGTAAGCTTCACCATATCACTAGGTCTATTTGAATAGTTCAACTTGTCTTGGAATTGTTATTATTACTTTTTTTGGAATATCTTTTGAAGAAACTCAAAACATCAACACAAAAAATGTAACTTAGCATAGTTAAAATAAAGTAAAGTTAAATTTAGGTTATATAAGATAAGAAAAACCTAACACATATTGTTCATGGACAAGTTAATCTACCGATCAAATACCATGTTTTAGCACCCAAGTCTCGAGCCTATGCCACATAACCGTAGTTTTAAATTACAATTACATACTTACACAATATTTAAGGCATCTAATAATGTGACATCATTCTTATTTCCATAGGAGTAGAAGGGATACATCATCCACCAACTAGCATTCAATGCTAATTAATCTCAGTTCATGGTAGACACTCTAAAAGTGGGATCAAAACATAAGAAATGAATATTGATCATTATTCACACATGAAGAGGCACCTCAAGAGAAGTGTAAAGGATCTTCTCTCTAGAAAATAATGCAACCTACTCCATCTACCCATAAGATATCATCTCTAGCTAAGATCTAGGCGATCTACCAATAAAATTGTGTACGAAATAGTAATTAATTAATATTTATTAGCATAATTAAGGAAAAAACCATGATGTAGTAGAGAATTGAACATTGTACTTGTTTTAAATTCGAGAAGATCCATTTTACATCCATATTTTAGAGTTCTATTAATGACAAGAAGAATTCATATAAATTGAGTCTATATCTTCTATATGTGGAAAAAATCCTGTGCTTCATAAATTAATTCTCAAAGGGGTATTCAATGAGATCACCATTTTCCTATTTACTTTACATCAAATAAATTTTATGGAATTGCATTGTGTGAACTATTCCTAACATTGATTTGGTGCAAATAGTTGAAGATAAGAAGCAAGTGTAAGTTTCTCAATGTGAGGTTATGATAAAGATTAAAGAAGTAAAGGAAAATCATCTTTGTAAATATAGGTGGGGATATATCCCTTGATCTTGTTTATAGTCTCTTGGTTATTTCCATTATTTCTCCCACTCAAGTCAATTATGAGAGGTTGTGCACAATATTCACCTTCCCGTGGTCTCATACTTGTGTACGATGGGCATGATTTTGAGCACTTTCACATGATTATAGGTAAGAAGTCATGTATCATCAACTCGTGCAATAAAGTTCAATAGTGTCAAGGTTTTCAACAAGTTTTACATGAAGGATGTAAGTTTAGGTAAATTCATACATAAAATATCTAGAGAATCCTACGGAAATAATTCATAATATGGGTCTAGGTTGCGTATTTGTATGCATGAGAATGGGTGATGACAAGGTTATTTTCATGCATTGTGCGATACATTTGAAAAAATATGGAACAATGGTTTGTTGTCTAAGTGGGAAAGATGAGTCTTGGGATGTACCTATATTGAGGGAAGTGCTAAGGCCCAACATCCATCTTTTCACTTCATTTAATAAAATACTCTTAGATAGGCATTTATTTAGGGAGCTACATGTGAGTTGAAGCGGATATCCTTGAGAGTGCTCACTTTAGCTTATATCTTTGGTCTACAAATCCCGATAGATTTCGATAACTTCGAAATCCTAATAATCGTTGTTTCTGGAATGGAGTTTCCAATTAAAGTTATTAAATCAACGAATTGTTCTATTACAAATTTTCATGGTTTTGGTATAGTTGCTTCAACTAAGAATACAGACAATTGTTGTAATTAGATTCTCTAACTTGCCACTCTTCCCTCTTCGAAGAAACTAGAACATCGCCTCATGATGATTTAATTGTAGAATTAGTTCAGTTCCATACTGAAATATGCATTGCAATCGATGAATGAAATTATTCGAAGGATGTTGGCTCAACTTAGCCAAAAATGGTTGAAAGGAAAAAAGGGTTAAATCCAATAGAAACTTTAAGTGAAAAAACCAATGAAGCGGAAGGAGCGGATAAATATTCAAGACTTAAATAACTTTTGTGGATGGATTAGACAAGTACTATACTTTCATAATACACTCCCAAAATCATATCTCACAAATATTTCCATGTTATGTTGTCTCACACTTCGACAGCCTCAAAATCGGAGGTTGATCCAACTATTTTAATTAATGAGGAAAGCATATTAAATCCCCCCATCAAAACTGAGAAAACTCCTAGAAACTTAATTGAAACCCAATGAATGATGATCTCCCTCATTATCACATTTTTATGATATCATCAATCAACCAAAGGTACAATGAGACCTTGGCCTATTTGCACATATTCAACTTGATTCGGGTAATAAGAAATGTTACAAGCTAAACGATTGATTACCTTGGTTTTGGTAATGAGATCAGATGAGGATGTAAGGATAACCTTTTGGTTGTTGAATCTAATAATGAAAGAATCAATCAGTATAACTCCTCATTTTGGGGATTTCTTAACTATTATTCCCACATACTGAACTCGTTAAAATTGGACATTTAATGTATGTTGTACAAAGATTATAATGGCTACCAAACAAGTATGTTGAAAAATGTTTCATGAAATCTTTTGATATGAAACCCATAAAGAAGGTGAAAATGTTGGTAAAGACCTTCTATATAGAAAAGTTGGGAAGATTAATGTTCCCAAGCAAGACATATAAGATACGAAACTAGATAATATGAAAGATATGAAGAGATAGAATAAAGAAGCTACACTTGTCCATGCAAAATATATAACAACCATAAGAAATAAGTTGTTTATAAAATATTTATCATAATTTTGGTAAATGGGGAGGAATATTTCATACTTCTTCAATACACAAGGATTCTTTAGTTTCATCATTCATTTGAACCTTGAGTACTATCTCTTTCCATCTAGTCATTCATTAAGATGTGTATGTGACTAATGTAGTTGATCAAACTAATTTTGAGTATTAGGATTTATTAGACTGTGTATGCTTAGTTAAAGATTACATGAATTTATGAACGAAAAAAACAACCAATTGTTAAAAATTGATAGCTTTCGTTCTTTTTTTTTCCTTGAAGTATTAGTATCCATAAGAATTATTTTGGAATCCAACATCCATTTGTACACTATTTAATTTTCATACATCATGAATATATATCATCCATTCATTATTTTGGTGTAGCTACAAACACTTCTACTCAATAAATATAATATAACAGTTAATAGTTCACTTTCTTCAATCATTTTATTCTTTAATGTGTGATATTTTGTTTGTTATTTATTTTTTGGGATTATTATTAATATTCCATTTAACCACATAGTCTATTTCTTGATTTTCCTATCTTAGGAGGTCTTCGTCACTCCACTAGTGCATGGGGCACACACCTAGGGTTCATATGCCACTTACTGCACATGTTTGCATGAGTTTAGTTTCCCAAGGGACCAATCCTTATAATATAGGAAACCAGTCTAAGTGCCACCAATAGTCTCCAATAATTAACTCTAGTAGGTATTCAGTTAATTCCAGTTATGCTCGTATTCCCATTAGTTACATGACTTTCAATCATCCTAGCACCAGTTTCCATGATTCATAGGAAGTAGGGCGCATTTTCTCAACTACCCTCATCAGTTAACTGGTTGTGAAATATTTTGTGAGTTGATGTTGCATTACTGACATCTAGTGGTGATTTTCCCATACTAAATTATCTCCTAAGTCAATCCAAGTTGGTATATTCAACTGCCTCTTCAGGCATTCAAATTATCCTATCTATATAAACATTGTATTACATATTGTCTACTCAATATGTGCATTAACATTTATTAATGGATTATGATTAATTATTCCAATTATTGGTCTCGTGAGTGTTTTTTTATATTCCATGAATTATTTATCCGAGTTTATCAATAACTTCTCTCTTCTACAATTCTCCATTTATATTCTATAGGATAATGATCCTATGCTTCATTGAAATTTAAATGGTTTTAGAGCGAGTATCCATGCCTGCTTTGGACCTCAGAAACTTCCATTAATGCAACATAAGAAATTGGGTTCCACATAAATCTGGGAGTCATTGCCTTGCTCCCTCTAGATTCTTTCATAGAGCTATATCCAGGTGTGATGCACCTAGAGAAAGTGCACATGTTGAAGTGGGGAGTGTTTGAACTAATTTGATTCGAATTGAAGTATTTTTGCAGGTTATTTGAATATTTATGGAATAATTTGTTGTTCTTGAATCTATGAAATGGATAATTCAACATCTCTGACTCTTAGAATCCTCACACCATTCAATTACCTTGATTGGAGGGATGACATGCGGATGGTCTTTCGTAACAAGGGTCTATACAAGGTCACCATGGGAAGATAAGTTGAGCCCCAATAGTATCTTGAAAAATCCAAGTATCTAAATAATCTTGATGAAGCTTTTGGCTTCATGTGCATCCACATATCCAGAGAGTTACTCTTTTTAGCTTGAGGGATTGAGAACACAAAAATAAGTATGAGACAAGGTCGAAACCTTGTTTGGAAAATAGGATGAGCTAAGGGGCCATATCCTATAGAATGAGAAAAATACACTACAACCCAGCCACTTCAAAACTACACAACAATTTTTATCAAAATTCAAATCACTTGCCGTGCAATGCAAGCAGTGCAGGATTGATAAGAAGGAATAACAATTGGTTCTCTCAATTCTAAGAAAACTTGGCCCAGAATTATCAGTGTTTGTATCTACCTTAACCTCTGGGAGACTAGATACTCCTAATTGGATATTTGCATCCCTTGATTCCTTCACGGTTTCTAATACAATAACAATACAAGATGACAAAGATGGGAGCTCTCAAATCTTCTCCAAATCATGCTCTCTTAGCTGGTGAGAAAAGGAATGTGCAAGCAAAGAGGAAGAAGAAAGAAAAATAAAAGAGGAACACTGAATTCAAACCTAAGGAAGCATTTGATCCATCCAATGAATCCAAAGGATTGAGTAATGACAAACATCAGAGGTATGACAAGGGCGACTGCTCCTACTGTAAGAAAGGAAACCATACAGAAAAATATTGTATGAAGAAGACGATAGATCATATCACAAAACTCCTTGAGTAACACAATATTTCCCCCCATGAAGGCATAAGGAAGGCTAACTCTAGAGGAAAAAATCAATATCATGATGAGAGATTCCATGCACTAAAGGCTAGTGTTGTAATGAAGAATTCACCTAATAACCTAGGTCTGGGGGTTACCAACGTACTATGACCTTGCAGACAATTTGATTATAAAAGCACAAATAGGGAATAGGGAAGTAGCAGGAACTTACTTGTAATAAACGAAGGTTGATCCAAGCTAACTCCTTCCTCTTTGCTTCACTTCTACAATCTCCAGGATAATTCCTCCTTCAACCTGTTAACAAAGATTCTTCCAATATACAGTATGATTCATATATAAAGATGCATGTTAGGCAAATCACATATCATAATGAAATATAGATATTTACCAAGTCACAACACATGAAACACAATATCGAAGAAGTAATCTGCTTTATTAACAGTAATAGAGGGAGTTTAGGTTACAACCCAATGTCTGAACAAGGGACTCCTCTGTCACCAAAGGACTCTGAGTTTCTCTGCTCCAAAGTTTCTGTATAAAATCCACCAGCATAACTTTGCTCTCCAAGTATGAATATCG
>LPNX011167276.1:274147-286962 GCA_001517045.1 Pseudotsuga menziesii | reverse complement strand
CCCAATCCCTCCAACGGCCAAAAACTATTCCCCCCAAAAGATATGACGCGGGCGCAACTGCTGGGGAGAACGGAACTACCAACCCTAGCCGCGGGTAAAGAAGAAAATGTTTACGAATAACGACAACAACAGGCCGTAAAAACTTCATTATTTTCACCCCAAGCAACCCAGCCAAACTTTGAAAAGAAGGGCTTAAGCTCCTACCTGGCAGGATTGCACGAATGAAACGGTGACAGCGATGGAGTCCTTGACCAACAGCTAGACACGGGTACCGGTACGAAGCTCCACACAACTCGCTAGCTCGACAATGCGACAGCTCGGACGCGATAAAACAATAAAAAAAAACAACCACGCGCCCCGTATATATAAAAAACTAGCACGTGCGACGAGTCAGATCAGTCGGGCCAGAAAGGAAAGTCTCGGCGGGCGGCTCAACTTATCTTCGCCCGCAACGGTGGAACACCCTCTTTACTCCACCACCCGCATCACCAAACAAAGGCATACGCTTTAACACGAGGTCGGGCGGCAACGGATTCATTTGTCGGGCGATCCGGAGTTTGGCGACCTCCGCAACGGCGGGTGCATCGCGGAAGCCAACATTCTCCATGACGCCGACAAACGAAGTCGGCCATAAACCGTAACTCTCCATCTTTCTTCAGACCGCAACGGCGGCAAGGGCAGAATTCGTCTTCCTCCGACACGATATTAAGAATGCGCCCGCAACTGCTATATGACAACCAAGATAGGAGGCAGGCCCGCAACGGCGGGGTGGACAAACAACCGGGTTCCTGCAGCCATCCGCAACGACGGGGCGAGAAACAAAGGTTGGGTTTCGAAAGCCTCCCGCAACGGCGGAGCAAAGAACGAAAACAAGGTTTCGGAAGCCACCCGCAACGGCGGGGCAGAAAATATAGAGATGAGTTGAAAAGGACCCGCAATGGCGGATCGGCCAAAGAAGGAACCTCCCGATCCAAGAAGATTTTGCAATGAATACTTTAAGGGTATGCAAAAACAAGTAGAAATTCAATTTAAAAATGAAAACATTGAGAAACCAGCTAAGTGAAAGCACTCAAATTCCATGAAGGTACTTCGAAATCCATAAGTTGAACTCAAAAGACTGAAAACAAGAAAAGGACTGAACTAATCCAAAGCAAAGGAGGGTCCAAAATTTTTTTAGAAATTTGGGAGAACTGTTGCAGCTGCAACACATTGCAAACCTTCGTCAGAGCGTGTTCAAGGATCTTGTTAAAGGCTTCGACAGTTCCCTTTGCTTGAATGATAGGCAGTATTCTTCTGATGATATCCTTGAAATTATTCAGTCAATACTTCAATATTCTTATTTAAGAAATGTGGTCCTTGATCACTCATAAGAATTCTAGGACACCCAAATCTTGACAAGATGTTATCAAAGATGAACTTCGCGGCTGTAGTAGCACTATAGTTCTTAACTGGTTGAGCTTCATCCCAACGAGTAAGGTAGTCAGTTGCTGTAATAATGTATTTTTCTTCGGATTTCTTCGCAGGGGGATTAATAGGTCCAACAAAATCAATAGCCCATTTGTCAAAGGGTTGTAAAGTTACCTACGGAAATAGAGGCATCTCATCCCTCCTAGATGGTTTTCCTGTCCTCTAATAGATGTTGCAGCTGTGGCAATACTCTCTTGCATCCTTATGGATTGTGGGCCACCACAATCTAGCTGTCAGAATCTTCTATGCTGTAGATTTTCCTACGTAATGACCTCCTACTGCTCCAGAATGTGCCTTAGCCAAAATTAATGGATTTTCATGCTCCAGGACACATCTGCATAGTATTTCATCTGGTCCCATCTTATATAGTTGTCCTGCCATTAAGGTAAAGTCAGCTACTCTAACCACCAGCTGCTTCTTCTGCTGCATTGTCATTTCGGCGGGTGCAAAACCTGTAGACAAGTACTGAACAATATCCTGGAAATAATAATCAACCATTTGGATGGAAAACAACTGGGCATTAGGAAGACCTTCGTCCAAACTAATGGGCTCTTCTCCTGACTCGAGCCTCGACAAGTGGTCAGGACCTAGATTCAGTCTTCCAGGTTTGACTATGATTTCAAAGTCATATTCCTGAAACATAATCAACCATCTGCATATCCTTCCACCTAGCACAGGCTTGTTAACCAAATACTTCAAAGCAGAATGGTCAGTGAACATCTTAAAATGAGATCCTAACAGATAATGTCGAAACTTCTGCAATGCATAAACCATAGCTAGACCTTCTCGTTCTGTCGTAGTATAATTTTTTTTATGTCATGGACAATTTTCTACTTGCAAAAGAAATAGGGTGATCAATATTACCTTCACCTGACCAAGCCAATACTATACCCACAGCAATGGAGGATGCATCGACATGCACATGAAACTCCTTATTCCAGTCAAGGAATACTAAGATAGGGGCAGTTACCATCTTTTCCTTCAAAATATCCAAGCTTGCTTGACACTCAGGTGTCCATTCAAACTTAATATCTTTCTTCAACTACTTTTCCATAGGGGTTGTAATATGAGCATATCCTTTAATGAATTTCCTGTAATATCCAGTATGACCAAGCGTAGTGCGAAGTTGTTTAACAGACTTCAGAGGTGGCGGGTTCACAATAATGGCTATCTTCGCAGGATCCATCATCAATCCTTGCTTACATACAATGTGACCTAGTAGAATTCCAAAAGGGGAACAAAAGATACACTTTTTCAAGTTCAAGGAAATCTGATGCTATCTACATTTGTCAAGCATAAGTCTTAAACTAGCTATATGGTCTTTTAGTAACCTGAAGATAGTCCAATCATCAAAATAAACTTCTAAGAATTTATGTATAAATTCCTTAAATGCAGAGATGACTACTCTCGAAAACATAGCAGGTGCATTCTTCAATCCAAAGGGCATAACTGTATACTGAAAGGATCCCATTTCTATAGTGAAGGTTGTCTTATGTCGACCTTCTGGGGAAATTCTAATCTGATGGTAACCTACAAATCCATTAGTAAAAGAGTACACTTCTTGACCTCCAACATTGTATAAAACTTCATCTGTAAAGGGAGTGGGGAAAGGATCATGTAAACATGCATCATTCAACTTTCTCAGATCAACACATATTTTGATTTCTCCCTTAGTCTTATTTTCTTGCACCACCATAGGACTGACCCATTCGGATTCTTCAACAGGCTCAACGATTCCTGCAGGAAGCATCTTATCTAGCTCCATTCTGACGTTTTCTTTATCCTTAGGGTTTAGCCTATAAGGGCACTGTTTCACAGGCTTCGCATCAGGTTTCAAAGGGATCTTTATCACTCCTATATCACCAAGGATACCTTTCATCTCTGAGAACTTCGTCGAAAATAGGTCCCGATACTCATGGAGAAGTTGGGTCACCTTGCTCACCATTTCGTCATCCCAATAATCTCCAATGGTAGCATACTTAGGGTTTCTGTCTGATCCAATGCTTACTATCCATGTCTTCAGGGGCTGAGTCACTCCAGGTGCTTCAACTGCTGGTACATGTACTTTGTAGTGTCCTTCTGACTCAGGAATGTTAATGTTTCACGGATCATCATCCTCATCAATTGCGAGGTTATAACATTCTACTGCATTGGCTTCTTGTTCCTTCCATTCATGTTGGTATTCTGCTATTTCTTGATCATCAAATACTTTAGTATGGATCAACCTAACAACTGCGTCCAAAGCAGGAAAAACCTCATTAATAGAAAATGTCAGCACAAAACTATCAACAAGACTATCCCAACTTACAGTACCATGGCGAAGATCGACCTCCGCATACCAGTTCTTTGCTATAGGTTCCAGGGTGTGCACAAGCCTATGTACCCATTCTTCATGAGGTACATGCTTCCATGCTTCGTAGCATTTCTCCAAATGTCCCTGAGGACTAGTCTTACCATTAAACCTGCTTCGCACCTCCTGAGGTTGGTCCCTGAATCTTAGGAAAAGGGACTTCTGGCACGCTTCCCAACTATGAATGTACTTTTTGTGACCATTGCACCATCTGGCTACTGTGGCTCTGAATGCTGAATCTAGAGTCTCCATTTTCTGTGAGTCTGGTACCTGCTCTGAGAATTGCACAATAAACTCTTATGGGTATGTCGAACCATCAAAAACAGGTAAGGTTCTTGTCTGTGAACTAAGCCATCTGAGAGACTTGGTAATTCTTGCACATCGATGTCCATGTAGCATATACAGTCTATTCTTCCAATTCTCTATGCCGTCATCTGAATCTGTCATGTAGGAGATGTCACACTGCCAATCCATGATACCTTCGGCAGTAGGATCAACATAATCTTCTTCCTTCCCTGTGATATTGTAGATATGGTCCACAACATCCTGGTCTTCATCTCTTACTGGCTCGGTGTATCTCTCTCCTTGAGAAGGATCCAACGGTACTATGAATCTTAGTCCCTTCCCTTCGAAAGTCATCTGCCTCTTCTTCAGGTTGATTACTGCATCATTATCTATTGCCCATTCAATGCCTAGCAGTGTTGGATAGGGGTTGCTGTCATCAATTATTTCAATTACCTCAAAGTCTACTAAGGTACTGACTCCATCAATATCTACTGATACGCTAGGGAGTCTTCCTAGGGGCACAATCTTCCGCTGATTGGATAATCTCAACTGTATAGGGGACCATTCCAGCGTAGGTTTTTCCATTTGTTCCCATGTCTACTTAGTTAAGACAATTACTTCTAATCCTAGGTCCAAGATGACATCAGTCATGTCATATTCTCCTATCTGAGCATTCAATCTCATCTCCCTGCCAGTTCTTCTGACTCTATGAACAGTTTTTTCCTTACCAGGACTTCGCTAAGGTTCGCAAGAAGCAATAACTTTCTGCAACTCATTTAGAGCATTCTTATTTCTTAAGAGCTTCATACAACTCTGTAAAAAGGAGGACAGTGTACTTACTTTATCCATCGAAGCTTCTTGCAGCTGCGACTGCTGCTGAGGTTGTTGCGCAGGTGCTACTAATGTGTTGGGATCAGCAAAGTCTCTATTGGATTCCATAAATGTCTCTTTTTCTCTTTCGACATCAAATGCTAGGATTTTTTCTGGGGCCTTATGAACCCAAGCCTCAGCAGGCTGTTTCTCCTTGTTCTGCACTTCCGTCGTAGCTCCACTCCTGGTAACAACATTAATGGCTGGGACAGGTCATTGCTCCACAGCAATCAGCTGAATATTCTGAGTAGGGGCACTATTTTTTTCTTGAATCTTGGCTATCAGCTGCGGGCATTGCTCAATCACATGGTCGACAACTCTGCAATATCGACATGTCGTAGTTGGGTTCCGATAGTCTCTAGCTAGATGTCCTTCCTGGTTATAGTTATAGCACACAACCTGGCCTTATCCTCTACCATCCATACCACCACGACCACAACCTCCAAAAGTTCTGTGACCTGATGTACTACCACGGTAACCATATCCATCATTGCCTTGGCCATCATTTTGTACCCTATAAGCATCATAAGTTCGTTCTCTCATGAGGTCAAAGCTGCGACACTCATCTTCGTTGTGTCTCACTGACTTACAGAACTTGCAATAAGGGTTCTTAGGGACTTGCACATACCTCTGCAGAATATAGCAGTCTTCAGGTCGATGTTGGCCAGTTGTCCTACAGATCTCACAATATAGAACACTAGGGTTGAACGGGTTTGGTGCACCAGAATTTAGGAAATTTATTACCGCAGGACACTGTTCCTTGTCGTGACCCTTTGTCTGACATCGTGTACACCAAACCTCTTCACGACTGGATTTCCCTTTTTTCATATCGCGAAGCTCCAGAGGCATCGCTGCCAACTGCGCTTGTATTTGAGCGATACCAGAATTATCTTCGACAGGGGTTGTTTCAAGCTTCATAGCGATTTCCAAAGCCTCCTACTGATCTGCAACCTTCTGTTGCATGAGTGGAGTCCCGATGTGCGGTAACAAAGCTGCGATGAACCATTCCTTATGTTGCACTGGTCCAATAGTGAAACTGACTTGATCTAGGAGAACTTTGAACCTTTGATCAAAGTCCCACACTAATTCTCCTCGCCGCTGCTGAATTTCCTTTAGTTTAGTGATACACCGCGACTCTGATTTAGGCTTCTTAAATTCCTTTATCATTACTGCTTTTATATCAGCCAAGACATGGTTCTAAGTACTAGAAAACTTCATGAACCAGGTCAAAGCGCGGTCTATAAAAGAAGTAACCAGCTGCGCTCTTCTTGTATCTTGATCCGTAATGTTCTTAGCAGTCCACACTGCTTCGCATAAAAACCAGAACTGTTCTGGATCCTCTGATCCAGTTCCTTTGAAAACATGGAGCTTAATGTCGTCATTCATATGGGCCATCATGGATCTAGGGGGGGGGAGGGGGACTGGTAGTAGGCAGGGGGAACTTACTGGGGTAGACTGACCTGTGACAGGAATACTCGGGCTAGGGTTACTTTCAGACTGCGACGGATTCTCAGGGATAATAGGTCTTCGCTGTGGGGTTATCGGAGGATTTCCAACAGAAGAGGTTTCTTCAGGCTCTGAGGCTGCTGGACTTATGGGGTTAGAATCAGTATTCTGACCTAGGGTATAGAACTCAAAATTTCTCTTGTACCTTTTGCCACTTTGCAGCAAACCACTTTGCTCGTCGAAGGTACTTTCACTTGCAAACATAGGTTAGTAATACTAAATCTAACAGTCTGATTCAATGAGCAATATACCTTTTTCAGCCAATAGCATTTTAATTCTCAAACTAAATGAATTCAAGTACTTACCCCTTGGTCCTTTGAAAAACTTTCGTTCGGCTTCACTGAAGGACGTACTTGTGTCAATGGCGAACTCCGTCACAAATGCTTCAAGGGTTCGCGTTGTCTAGAAATCAACAGCTTGGGATATCTCTTTGTTCACCCTTTTCAATATATTAATTCTTATGGGGGTCGAATCAGGAAACTGGGCCTTCTTGGAAGTTCATCCTTCTCTCTGTTAACCTGGATAACCACTGGTGCAACTCTATGTGGATACTACCAAAGAAAATTTCATAAACATCAGAAAAAATGTACCTTTGTAAAAAGTCATTTGAACTACGACGTGGATCTTTGTTCTCTTGTACAACAAAGTTCAGATAAGTCCCTTCAATCCAATCACCAATTTCCTTCACTGAGGGTCTCCAAAACATAGCCCTCGAGGTATGACGTAAACCCCTCTTGAGCAGATACTGAGTTCAACCGGCAACGGAACCAATTTTTTGGGCTTAAAGTATACCCGGGTTCTATACTTTTGTCTTCGCACCAACAAAAGACCCACAGTGTTGGCCCTTTCGGCAACAACATGCGAACAGGTTGCAGTCTCACATGAAAGAGCTATGGGGTGCCGCAGAATCAGGTTTCTACAAGTAGAAGTTGGATATTATTGTACCTTTAGCTTCTAACAAATGATAATCATAAAATACAGAGCTTTGACATTCACTTATTTAGCTTCGTGGTTAGATAAACAAACAGTGCCTTGCTTAACCCTTTACTGGGAATTCATAGCGAAGTTAGTATTTAGCAGTGATCTTACTTATCAGTTATATATTTATCAATGCATAAAAGAACATAACAACAACACAAAAGAACCACAACACAAGATATAATGTGGTTCACCCCCATTTTAGGGGCTACGTCCATAGAACTGTGTTTTATTCAACTCTTTACAAAAACCACAGTTCTGATCTACGCACTCAACTGCAGATCCCTTCAATTCCTCAAAGCTGCCCACTAAGTTGCAGATCTCTGCGCACACAGCTGCAGATCTTCTTAATCACCCAAAACCCTCTGCGCACATAGCTACAGAGGTCATCCATGCACACAGCTGGGACTTAACCTTTCTTTCCAAACAAGCCTTAGCTTCGCATCAATTCATCTTACATAAAAAGCCTAACCTGACTCTTTTACAAAAGTGCTTATTTATACAAGTGCACTTATTAAAAAACTATGGGCTTAAACCATGGGCACCCCAAACCCTAAACCCTGGACTTAAACCATGGGTTAATTACAAAAAGAGGGCTTTGACTCAACCCCGACACCCCTAAGACTATTTTGAGTCACAACTCTGCTTACAAGCTTCCACAAAAACCGCGGAGTTACCAAAATTAAGGACCGTTAAGGTGGATGCCCCAACAGTTGTTGCATGGCACATATGTGGACCATAAATTCATATGCCTAGATATTCAAAGGTAGCAGATAAAGTGATGTTATTACATGTGGAGTGTCTCCAAGGAAATTATGATATGGTTTCTAAACTACAAATTACATGCTCAACTATGCAACCTACTTCTCAGTGCCAAAAGGTAATTTCTGATGAATTTTTTGCTACATGAGATCATTCCTAGTAATAGAATAGAAATAAGTTGTCAAACTTTTGTTGACTAACATGTCTCTTTCCCATCATGTGCTTAGGGGACTGTTTTTATCTTATGGGCATATTTGATACTAATTTGACCAATTTTGGCAATGCTTGAGGTGGTTTCATAAGAAGCATCAAATTTTCATATTCACCTCTTCCAATAATAAGCAACACCAAAACAACTTACCACCAGTTGGCACTACAAATATCCTACACAGATTTTCCAGGTGAACAACTACTCTTTTTCCCTAGGGGTTGAGATATTTTTTAATTATTTGTTTCTTTGTCAATAAAGACGAATTCAATGCACCTTATGTTTTTTGTAGTATTATGAATTATCACTAGTATCTCTTCACATGTAGTAGAGAAAGTGGTGATATTTCACGAGGAGTGTTTCCAAGGAAATTATGATATGGTTTCTAAACAACAAATTGCATGCTCAACTATGCAACCTACTTCTGATCAATGCCAAAAGGTGATCTATGATGAATTTTTTGTTATATGAGATCATGCATAGTAAAAGAATAAAGATAAGTTGTCAATTTTTTGTTTACTAACATGTCTCTTTCCTATCATGTGCTCAAGGGACTTTTTTTTTCTTTCAGGCATATTTGGTACTAACTTTGTCCAATTTTGGCCATGCTTGAGGTGGTTGAATAAGGAGGATCAGTTTTTCATTTTCATCTCTTCTAGAAATTGTAGGCTTGACCTTCTCTAGCTTCATTTACACCTGTGGGATTCCTCGGTCTTCAAATCTTGGGCTCCCTTCATCTTCAAAACATGGGATTCCTTTACTTCTGACTTGCGGGATTCTTTAAGATTCCGTGGGTATCTACAGGCCTCTGTGGGCTTCTTCCAAGCTATGTGGGCATCCTTTCAAGCCCATGTGGGATATTTAAAGCCAAGTGGGCTTAACCTAATTTTGGATCACAATAAGTTTATTTGAGCCCGCTGGTGCCTACGTGTTTTATCGATGGTATTTTTTATAGATGTACCCCCCTACCTTATCATAGAAACCAGCTCTCAGTGGTGCCTAGAATATCATTTAATTAATGTTTATACGATCCCTATGGCACTTACAATGTATTTTATCGATGGTATTTTTATAGATGTACCCTCCTACCTTGTCATAGAATCCACTCTAAGAGGTTCCACTTTAGCCTCTAATTATGTATTTTAGCTAATTATTATGAATTTGTGCATCCTACTGGGAAAACAGATTTTGAGGCAATAATTAGGGTGCTTAGGGCCACTTTGGGTACTTTTGGGCACTTTTTAAATCATTGTGCCTTATTTTTTAGAGTCAGTTAATACTTTTTGACCCCCCCTTGAACTTCCCATTTATTTTTTCCCTTTTACTTCAATATGTTTTTTCCCATATCTTACTTTCCCGATATATTTATTTTCTATAAATCACCTTTCCTTTGTTATATTTTAACCATTTATTTGTCTTTAAAATATAGTATGTATTTTTTCGCAAGCAGTTATTGAAGATCCAAAACCGTGGAAAGGAAGGTGCCTTCCCACGGTTTTTTAATTTTTTTTTGAAACCTCTAGGTTTCGTCACAATATCAATGAACTTTTGTTGTGGGTATTGCAAAACCATTGAAACCCCAGGTGGATTTCCACGAATACCATTGCTATAGAGACAAAGTTTCGTGGAAAATTTACCGTTCAACTTGCAGATTTCGTCAATAGAGATTGGTTTTCGAAGGTTTGGCGTGGAAGAAATTTCTGTTCAAATTCCAGAATTTGTCGATAGAGAGACAAACTTTTGTCGAAAGTGTTCCATGGTTTTGCATGGAAACAAAATTTTCCTAGTAGTTTTTGGCCATATTTCATCGTTAAAGGGACAGCAACTTTGTTGATAGAGCGATGAAACGTAGAAAATTAATTAAAAAATCAATTTCAAAGCCACCATATAGAAGACACATGGTGGCTAGTTTTCATCTCTATATCGACGGCTTATAAAGTTCATCATTATATCCATGAAATAAGTGCCACGAAACATCGCGACCGTTATTGTCGTAATTGAGACGACAAAACATGGAAATAGCAATGAAAAACCATTGCAATTTTGATATTATGTATTAGTGATTGTGGTATAAAGAGAGACTATATGTCCCAAATGGAGGAGACACCATGTCCAACATTCTAACAGAGTTTCATCGAAATCCCTACTCAGGGCACCTGAGATATCAAAAGATGATATTGATAGTGAAGAAACACTTTTTCAGGCCTAAGCTAAAGGACGGCATAGCACTATTCATCGCAAAATTCTAAGAGTGCCAACTGGTCAAAGCAGAGCACCAACATCCTTCAGGGTTGCTACAACTGTTACCCATTTCAAAATGGAACCTCCTCGAGGTTATTAGTATGGATTTCATTATGAGATTACCAAAGAGAAAGAAACATAATGATCCCATTTTTGTAGTATTCGATAAATTGTGCAAAGTAGCACACTTTATTCTGGTAAATACAATATACAAAGGAGTTCACATTGTAGACATTTTCCTAAAAGAAATATTTCAATTGCATGGGATACCCAAGGAAATGATCTCGGATCGAGATACAAAATTTACCAGTAACTTTTGGAGATCTTTATTCTCTGGCTTAGAGACACAATTAAATTTCGGTACCGCATACCACTCACAAACAGACGGACAGAGAGAACGAGTAAATCAAATATTGGAGGACATGCTTAGAATGTACGTAATGAACAATTCCACGAAGTGGGAGGATTACTTGCACCTCACAGAGTTTGTAAACAACAACGGGTACCAGACCTCCACCAAAATGAGTCCCTTCGAGATACTATATGGCAGAAAGTGTAGGACACCAGTGACTTCGGATAGCTCGATGGATAGACTCACGCTAGGGCCATATTTATTGAAATACCTAGAACAGTTAGTTACCAAAGAGCAACATAATCTAAAAGAGGCACAAGATCACCAGAAAATTTATGCAGATAAAAAGAGAAAGGATAAGTATTTCCAAGTCGACGAACATGTTTATTTAAAAGTAAAGGAAAAATGAATCTCATTGATCCTGAGGACATGGAAAAAGTTGGGACCAAGATTTTGTGGACCCTTTGAGATACTAGCCAAGAAAGGGCGAGTGGCGTATGAATTAGCTTTACCTTCTCACGTAAAAGTTCATAATGTTTTTTACGCATCTTTATTAAATAAATAGGTCTATGATACTAAACATGTGATTGATTGTTCGTAGCTATAGGTAGAACCTAAAGGGTAGTTTATGCCAGAACCCCTTCACATTTTAGACAAGAGGGAAGTACACCTTAGGAAACGAACTATTGTCCAGCTAAAATTGCAATGAAACACTTTGGACCTGATGAGGCCACATGGGAGAATGAAACCACCATGAAAGAGGCTTACCCTGCCTTGTTTAATGATTTCATTTCTAGTCCCTAGAACACCAAGACTATGTTGTTTTAAGAGGGGAGGGATGTAATATCCCAAATTTTGACCTTGATTATATTGGGCATGAGCCCCAATGTACATGATTTACTTTGATGTTATATTTATTTCTATATATTGGGCATATTCCCCACTGCACATTATTTATGTTGGTTATATAGATATACTGGGAATTAGCCCCATGCACATGTTTTATTGTTTTGTTATATGATTATATATTGGGCATAGGCCATATTGGACAAGGACTATTATTGTGTATTGGGCATATGCTCCGATGTACTTTATTTATTTATTATGTGATTGGGCACAAGCCTTAATATACTGAGTTGATCTTTTTGTGATGTATTGTGTAGAAGACTGATATACATGATTGATTTCTATGATGTCTTGGGCATAATCCATGGAGCACATGGGTTATGAGGCTATGTGTTGAGCGTAAGCTCTCGAACACATAAGTAACCCCAACAAGTAAAGGATAAAAGTGTTTGGCATAAGCGTTGGAGCACATTGGGCTATGAGGCTATGTGTTGAGCATAAGCTCTGGAGCACCTAGGTAACCCCAACAAGTAAATGATGAAAGTGTTGGGCACAAACCCTAGAGCACTCCAACATGATGTTAAGCATAAGCTTTGGAGCATCAGATCTTTGGCCATTATATCCCTAGGTGTATTCTATAAATGCATCTTAGTATTAGTGTTGAGCGAAAGGCTCTCGAATTGCAATAGTGTAACACCCGTTTGATAGTGTTGAGCATAAGCTATGAATAGCACTAGTGGTTACCTTAATTAAGGGTGTTGAGTTGGAAAGACTCTGAATAGCACCAACCTTCATCATACTATTTCAAGTTGATTAATTGAAATCATGATCTCTTTCTCATCAAGGATTGCAAGATAATGCCACGAATACAAGGTAATCCAACATGCAAGAAAATTTTAGGGCTACCCTAGTTGACTGACCAAACCCCACATGAGGCCTTGTTAAAAGAA